>NC_061164.1:52130659-52133159 GCF_022113875.1 Hydra vulgaris | reverse complement strand
CATAACTTCGTGGATTCAGGCTGGCATGGAATCCTTTATTCCCTCTCGACGATTCCAGGTCAAGCCTCACTCTTCTCCATGGTTTTCCTCACATTGTGCTACTGCAATTGCCAATCGAAACCATTACTTCCATATCTATCAGCAAAACAATTCTCCAGAAAACAGACATCTGTTAATTACTGCTAGGAACCATTGTAAAAAGGTTTTGTCTAATGCCAAAGCCCGCTATTCTCAGATCATGAAATCTCGTATTTCATCACAAAAATTAGGCTCTCGTGACTTCTGGAGAACTTTTAATAGTATCAATAATAAAGGCAAGTCTGTAATTCCACCTCTTTTGTATGGTTCACACTTTGTCACCTCACCTAAAGACAAAGCTGAATTGTTTGCCAAGAACTTTTCATCAATATCATCTCTTGATGCCACTAGTTGCGTTCTACCTGATATAGCCGTCAAATAGGTTGATCCATTGCTCGACATTCATATCACTCCAGCTTCTGTATCTAAAGTGATTTCCTGCTTAGACTCTTCTACAGCTTGCGGCCTGGACAGCATACCTGTTATAGTCTTGCAGAAGTGTTGACCGAAGCTGTCGTCTATCCTTTCAAAACTATTTAACAAGTGCTTATCAAAGTCTTGTTTTTCAGCCTGCTGGAAAGCAGCATCTGTTATCCCTATTTTTAAAAATTCTGGAGAGCGATCCGATTCGTCTAACTACCGTCCCATTAGTCTTCTTCCTATCATAAGCAAGTTTTTTGAATCTTTAATTAACAAACACTTAATCTCGAATCTCGAATCTCATAACCTACTTTCTGATCAACAATATGGGTTTCAATCTTTACGGTGTCACTTTCTTACTCTGGATTCTATTCTCTATCTCTATAAATCTCAAATCCGGCCTTGTATGAAATACTGTTGCCATATCTGGGGCGGATCTTCTAATGATGCCCTTTCTCTATTAGACAAGGTGAAAAAACGCATTGTAAACATAGTTGGACCTGCTCTTGCAGCCAACCTTCAACCTCTGCCACATCGTCGTAATGTTGCTTCTCTTTCTCTTTTCTACAAATACTATAATGGGCACTGCTCGAAAGAGCGAACGTCTCTTGTGCCATCTACTAAAATTCATTTTCGTGTTACTCGTCATTCAATTTAGTCTCATCCATTTTCTGTTACTGTTCCTAAGTGCTCAAAAAACTCTTATTCGTCTAGTTTTTTTCCTCGAACATCAGTTCTTTGGAATTCGCTTCCTTCATCTTGCTTTCCTGATTCATATAATTTGCAATCTTTTAAGTCGTCTGTCAATTGTTATCTTGCTCTACAATCTTCATCTTTTCTTTTCCCGTAACTTCCAACACTAATTAGTGGTTGCTTGCAGCCTTGTTGGAAGCAAAGATAATTAAAAATATATATATATATATATATAAAGAGTAAGTGGAAAACAGGACTTGTTATAAAGTGTTGGAAGTCTCAAAAAATAATTAACAACAAAATAAAAAATCTGACTTTCTTAAGTTTTAAATAAAAGCCAAAGATTCCTTTGTATAATCATAACAGCATAAAGATTCTCAAGTTATAACAACATAACATAAAGCATACAAATTTAAGTTAACAAAACAAATAATAAATAAAATATCATTAATCTATGTATTCTTTTACCTCAAATTTCAAGTTTAAATTAGAATAAGATAGTTATATTATAATGAAAAAAAAATTATGAATGTTTAAAAGAGACTAGTGTAAACTGTTCAAGCATTAATGGAAGACAATTTCTAATATTAAATGCTGATTTTAAATTTATAAATGTATTATATTATAATAAAATTTATAAAATAATTTTAAAATGTTCCTAAAAATTTAAATAAAAACAGTATTGACATTTTCTTTACATAGACACAAAATGTTTGCTATTTTATTGAAATTTAAACATAATACAAGTTAAAAGTAAAACAACTCAAAAGAATTATACTTAAACTGAAAAAATTTGAAATTTTTCTTCATTAGATTTTGAGATAAATGATAATTAAAAAATCATTAGGGAGCTAACATTTTTCATTAGAGAATCAAAACATATCAAACATTTGTGTTTGATTTTGAAATGAATTAGAACCAGAAAAAAAGCTGAGGAACATTTTGAAACTTTAGTTTTTTAGCACACCGTATTATAATTGATAATAAAGATTTATTTAACATTATTATAATTTTACAAATAATTAATAATAATAATAATGATAATAATAATAATAATAATAGTAATAATAATAATAATAATTGAAGCTGTGTTCTTGAGAGTTTTACGAAAAAATCTAACAACTGTAGATGTTATATTTTAACGGCTGGTTTTGCTGAATTTTCTAAGTTTATTTTTAAAATCAATCACTGATTTAGAATTGACAACTTCACTGTCCAAACAATTTCAATTTTCAATTATACGGTTCATAAAAAAATGATGCCTTGGCAAAAAGTTTTGAACATACTGCCTTCTCAATCTTTGATTGTG
>NC_061164.1:52103159-52125659 GCF_022113875.1 Hydra vulgaris | reverse complement strand
GGTGAAATGGCACAGGGTAATAACAGATTCCTCTAAAGATTCTATATAAATGAATATATATATTTATTATATATATATATTATATATATATATATATTATATATATATATATATATATATATATATATATATATATATATATATATATATATATATATATATATATATATATATATATATATATATATATATATATATATATATATATATATCAACTAAAATTTCGGTTTTTACTGAATTTATAAAAAGTACCAAAACCGAGATTTCAGTATTAGTTCAAATTGAAATTTCGGCCAAAACTGATACCAAAACAGGTTTCGGTTGATCACTAATATATATATATATATATATATATATATATATATATATATATATATATATATATATATATATATATATATATAAATTATATATCATAATAATATATATATATTAAATGAATTATACAAAATAGAGTACTCCATGTTCTTAAAAGAACAGAGCAATAATAAATTAGAAAACCACTAATCAGTTTTTTTTTATTTTACACAGTATTATTTATCTATTAGGACTTATCTGAAATGACTGATCAAATTAATAAAACTTCAGGAATTTATGTTTTATAGAAATACACATTTTTGGAATATGTTGACACTATTTAAAAAAAAAATTCACTACAATTACAATTTTCTGTAATTTTTTAATTTAGGATTTTTTTGTTACACATTGTGACTTTTTTTTTTTCAGGGTCAAATTTTAGTTCAAAATTTTCAAACGCACATTTTTTAAGGGCATCTTCAAAAATACATTTAGAGGATTAAAATACATTTTCATCAGGGGAGTTTTAGTTTAGCCTGTTATTAATTGAAATAGGTATTTGTTTTAGAATTTGGGGTGGATAACTTAAGTTAATATTAGTATACAATAATTCATCATTTGAAATGGAAAGTTTATATGAAAGGCTATATGAATTTTCAGACAGGTTAAATATTAGATTAAAAAAACGATTTTCAAGTTTATGTTTATTTTAATTGAAATAAAATTTGAAATTGAAAAATTGAAAAAACTTTCTCATCACAACCTCTCTGAAAATCTATATAAGCACCTGCATATAATAATATTTCCAAATAATGCATGATATGTCAATATGTTAAGTCTGAAATAATTACACATGCCAACCAAGAATGTTTATTAAAAAAAATTGATTTCTAAATCCAGGCATAAAAATAAGTTTCTCCAAAAAGACTATAAAAATAAGTGAGCTTCAAAAAATAATCATAACTAATCTCCATTTAAAAATATGTTAAAAAAAAAAAACAACAGGTTCATATATTTCTTAAGAATTTTTTTATAATAGTATCAACATATTCCTAAAATATGTGAAAATTTACAGTAGTTAATTTGTGACTTTCTGTAATTAAACCTTTGGTATAAATTGAAGTTTAATTAATTTGATCATTCATATCTGATTATTCTTTAAAGATGATTTATATATAGAGAGAGTATATATGTATATTTACTTCCTCTATACATATTTATACATGTTTATTCTCTCCTCTCACTATATATAACTATGAATGTGTGGTTAGATAACATTTCTGATGCCACACCACAGCCAAACATAGGTTTATAACTTTTGAACAGAATGTGCTATGGGGTTGTTTAAGGACTTTTTGGAAAGGTTTTAATGTGTAAATTTTTGAAAAAATAAAAAAATAACAACATAGATACATTAAAAAAATAACAACATAGATACATCAAAAAATAACAACATAGATACATCAAAAAATAACAACATAGATACATTAAAAAATAACAACATAGATACATCAAAAAATAACAACATAGATACATCAAAAAATAACAACATAGATACATTTAAAAATAACAACATAGATACATCAAAAAATAACAACATAGATACATCAAAAAATAACAACATAGATACATCAAAAAATAACAACATAGATACATCAAAAAATAACAACATAGATACATCAAAAAATAACAACATAGATACATCAAAAAATAACAACATAGATACATCAAAAAATAACAACATAGATACATCAAAAAATAACAACATAGATACATCAATGACATTTGAAAGTATTGAAGAAGTTCTAAAATACGAAACTTATTCATATGTTAACATTTCAAAATATCTTTTTCAGATAAATGTTATTAGAGACATTTTGTTTACGACAATATCTATTAGAATGTCCTCTTTCATTACAAAATTTGCAAAATGGTTTTGACTATTACTTCTAGTAACAAATAATTTGATCAAATGATATCCATATTTGGTTAATGGTGTCTGTTAAATTGACAATTTAGGGGTTTTTTCTTGAGAATCTAGTGTGTATAAATCTTAATATTTTATTATTACTTTTTAACACTGAAGCATCAAGGTTTCTTAAACCTCTTTCCTCATTATTTAAAATTAGCTCCCAAGAAATGTAAATGCATGTCACCAAATTATCAAAAACTGAAGCAATGAGCAGCGTATGTATGCCGTAAGTTGGTTTAGTAAAGTTATATTTTATTGACCAGCATAATTATTCACTCAAAGTGACTAAGGGAATGATCATCTTAAGTTAGCAGTTTTAACAAAAAATTTACAATGGATAATCAAAAAATTTAATTACATTAAAAATTTAATTACATAAAAAACTTGTAGCAGAGGAACTATTGATAAACTATTAACTGTTTTTATTTATGAAGTTTCTGATAAAATAAAAACAAACCTGCAGAAAGAAGAATATTACAAGAATGTTGTTGCTTTAGTATTTGATGTCGTGATTTAGTTGGATTTAGCAATGCTTGCAAAATAGAATCTCTACTAATAATATCCATGCACTGTTGATTGTTGTAGAACATAGTAATTGTATGAAGTGGAATTAAACTGCCTTTAGCCATTTTTATTCCACCATCTACAAAGTCCTTATAACAACAAGACTAAAATGTAAACAAAAACAAAATCAAAATTTATGTAAAAAAAAAGTGTATTCTATTTTGTAAAAAACTGTTGCAATAAAATCTGTTGTAAATAAATTTTTAATAATAGGATTTTAGAATTCTCAGCTTCAAAAGCTATATATATATATATATATATATATATATATATATATATATATATATATATATATATATATATATATATATATATATATATATATATATATATATATATATATATATATATATATATATATATGTATATATATATATATATATATATATATATATATATATATATATATATATATATATATATATATATATATATATATATATATATATATATATATATATATATATATATATGTATATATATATATATATATAACAAAATTTTAAGTATATATAAAACAATGTAAAATAACCTTTTCAGCAGAGTCAGTATAAATCCAACACAGTTTAATTTTACTCTGTTGAACAAATTTTTCAAACAACATTGGTGGAAATAGAGCATTAAAAAAACTCTTTTTGTCAAAAACTTCTTCATTGAAATAGTTATCAAATGGATACTTAGTGATGAGAAATACCAAATTATTTGAATGGTTGCTGGAACTAGAATACAATTTACAAGGTGATAGTAACTGTGGTTGATCCCATTGAAACTCTGTGAGTATCTCTGACAAAGCTACTTTCAACAAAACACCTGGCTTTACATTTTGTATACATGAAGCTTTGTGAACTTTTTTGTATAACTTTTGTTCAAATTTATTAAACTTTTCTAATGCATACTCTAAGAACATTCTTTGCTTGTATTCATTTGAATGACTTTTAAAAGAGTTATAAAATTTGTATCCCCAAAAGATAGATGTTTTTGTCATACGACTTGCATAGTAAGATAAAATACGTAAACAAGCTAGATGTATTTGTGAAACAATATTATTGCTGGAGCAAAGTGGATCTTCATCAATTAAAAAAACAATGTGTGATGTCATATTTTAAATCTATTAACATGCATCTACAGAATTGTTATACAGAAAAAAAAAACATGGTTTGTAAAAGTTTGAAATATGTTTCAAAGTTAAACTAGACAAAAAAAATTTATTATTAAATATATTTGTTTCAAGACAAATATTTTCAATACTGAAGAAAAAAATATTTAACAATCAAGATAAACATATTTACAAAAATATTTTTAATTTGTGACTTATATTAAACTACAGTTAGCAATAATTTACTTTAACATTGTAAATTTCAAAAACTTTTTAAATGATTAAAAACTCTAAATAAAAACTTTAATTCTTAACTTAAACAGCACAGTATACTATAACATTACACACTAGTATACAACATTAAACATCTGCAAAACATACAGCTATTATGCTTTCATAAAACATCTTATCATGCTTTTATTAATCTATTATAACTTTCTCAAAATCTCTGTACATTAGTAAATATAAGAATTAACTTACTGTGCTTTAAAAATATTAGTAAAAGCTTACTCAGCTACTCAGTACATAATACTCAACTAATTAGTACCTTCTAATTGGCTAATCTGAACCTAATACTCAGCTACTAAGTACCTAATACAAAACTCTGACAAACCTGTGTAATATAAGATTTATGTATTTTAAGATGTATAAAACAAACATTGAAAACTTGGTTACTACTTTTTTTTATTATTATTTTTTACACAAAAAGTTCTTTAAAATAAATTACAAGAAAATGACAAACAATATTAAAATCTACAAAAAAAATTAATATCTCTAGCCATATTTATGAATACTCATATTATAAACAAGAAAAATAAACTAAAATATATATTTTTTTTCAATAACTTAAAAATAAAACTTTTTAAATAAATTTAATAATAATTGTTTATATTAGCTTAAAAATTTATTTATATATATATATATATATATATATATATATATATATATATATATATATATATATATATATATATATATATATATATATATATATATATATATATATATATATATATATATAAATACACACACACACACACGCACACACGCACACACACACACACACACTAACTTTAGCATGCTAAGATGTGTAATGTCCTAGTATAATTTGCACACCTTCAGCTTTAAAATGCTTTAAATCTAGACAGTTTTTGTAAAAAACAAAGATAAAAAATTAAAATTAAAATTAAAATAAATTTTCTTTGGTAATAAATGCCCTTTTTCATATTAAAAATTTACCTGTCTAAAGTTAAACATTTAGTTGATATATTTATCGAACTCCTCAGATGATCAGGTTAAGTATGCAAAGATTTTTGTATAAATGTTAAATATGTATAAGCATGTGTGAGTGCGTATATAAATATATGCATGTGTATATATATATATATATATATATATATATATATATATATATATATATATATATATATATATATATATATATATATATATATATATATGTATGTATATATATATATATATATATATATATATATATATATATATATATATATATATATATATATATATATATATATATATATCTGTGTTTGTGTTACTTTACAATTTATCATTCTAAACACTGTTCACAATAATAAATTATGTTCATCTAAACACTGAAAAAAGATTTTAAAACTTTTAAAAGTTTAACTTTTTTTTTTTTGAAAAAATAATTATTACAGAAATAATTTTACCTAAACCTGACAACAAACCAAGCAAATAACATAACACAAAAACAAAATAATAAAACGTAACATAAAAGTTTATGGTGCCCTTTTTTAGTGAGTGAGGCCAATCTTCCCATAGTTCCTTGTAAAAATGAGCCAAGACTATCAAAATCTGTGTTCTATTAAAAAAATTTAATTTTATGATAAGCATTTATAATTATGTAATAATAAACAATTATAATCAGTTATAATTTATTTATTTTTCTGTTCAAAGACAAATAAAAAAGAAGATGTTGTTAAGATAAAAGGAAATGTTGGGATGTGAGATGAAGGAGTCTTAGGTTGTAAGATGAGAACTGATAAAAGCTCAGTGAAAAGAGGGTTAAAAAGTGAAAGAGTATGGATGAGAGGGTGGAAGGTTTAAAGAGTGGTATATAATTAATAAAAGACAATTGTGTGAGTTTCAGATAGTTATTAATAAAAAATTTTGAAATATAAAAAGGAAAATTAAAAACTTTATAACACTATAAATCTATTAATATTTGTTGATATAACTATCAGAATGTAACCATCTCTCTCTTTGTAAAATTAAAAAGCAATAATTTGCGCATAAAATAATTTAGCTAAAAAAAACTATAATAATTTATTACTAAAAAAACATACCATTTCATTAAGCATTTTGTTTTGATATTTTACTTCATGGCCAATATCAATTGATAGCTAAAAATCATTAGTTAAAATGCTAATTGATAAATATAATATTGTAGTCAAAAAATAATAAAATATGAAATAAGAATAGTGAATTTTTCAGAAGTAAAAAAAAAAAGATGCAATGGATTGCATTATCATTAGTTCCACAAAATTACTTTCATTTCTGAAAATTCTTTAAATCTATTTTTTTTTTTTATGTTAATTCACCTCCACAAGACCATGAAGGTCACTACAGTCAAAAAGACTTTTTTAATTGTGTTTACAACCCTCTCTTAACTGTGTAACTCTGAAACATAAATGTTGAAAAATAAGGCCAATAAATGGGGAAATATTAAAGCACCACACCAGGGACATAGTGGGAATCAAGCACATAGCTTCTCGCTTATGAGGCAAGCACGCAACCAATACATTACTAATGCAATTCATCAAATGTCAAAAATGCAAGTGTATTTTACAAAAAGAGTGTTAAATTTTTTTAAAACACAGAGAAGTAATAAATTAGTAAAAAAACATCTATACTTGAATATACTCCTGAAAGTCAACTTGAAAGAATTGGTCAAAAAATGAAAAACAAAAATAGCATCGATGAAGTTGGTAATAAACAACATGGTATGGGAAAAATGGAAATGGGATCATTGTGTTGTGGATTAATGGATAATGGATTGATGGATGATGGATATGTAAAACATTTGAAACAAAATGGAATGAGTTGAAAAATGGGCAAACAGAATGGAATGAGTTGAAAAATGACCAACTGGATGCACAAGTTAAATGGCATGCTGAAATTGTTGACGTAAAAAAGGATTATCAAACACACCCTGTTGTAACTGGTTGGCAAGGTGAACCATCTAAAATAACGGAATACTGTGAAAAAGGTATTGACTTTCAACCGACAAATAACGACTTAAGTACGAAAAGAGAAATTGGACAAAACTTATGGCGGCACTTATTTAGAATGTTAATTCCTGTCTATTCTGGAGATAAAACGCAATACAAAAATTGGAAGGCAGCGTTCAAAGCATTTATTGATAGGGCTCCAGCTTCACCGGAATATAAACTCTTTCAACTACGCCAGTACTTATTAGGAGAAGCTTCAAAAGTTGTTGAAAGTTTGGCAGATGGCTCACTCTACATTAAACTTATGAAGAAGTTGCCAAAAATAATGCTAAGTGATGGTTATTTGAAAAGCAAAAATGTCCTGGGGTGGAATTGTTGCAAGAATGAATTATTCAAGAAGCAGAGTTTTATACAGTTGCCCAGGAAACTTTATATGGTTTGGATGATACAAAGTATAATCAAGAAAAACCCTTTAAAAACTTTAAAGAAAAACAAAGAACATACTTTGGAGAAAAGCTCAAAGACGATGAACAAAAACGTGCAAAATTTGTGATGGTAAACATGCAGTTTGGGAATATGAAAAGTTCAAATCTATGGCAGTTAGTAAAAGATGTGAACAAGCAAAGTTTCAACAAGTTTTCAACAAGCAAACTAGCTTCTGCTACCAAAATGTTCATGTGAAAGCGCGTTGGGCGTATTAAACTCAATAATAATATGTGACTTATTTCAGCATTATATATTTCGGTTAGCACGTTAAAAACTCAAAAAAATGCCTTTTTTATAAATTTCTACACAATTATTTATACCATATATTTCCCCAAGAGAGATATTATAGGTATTTTCTAACTTTATAATGATCTATATACAAAATTTGCCAATTGCCTCATTAGCGAAGGAAATCTCTAATGCCAGGCCTTGCGATAAAGCGTCGGGCGATGTGAATTTTACGTCGTCCAAGAGCGGTTTTGCGTGTAGCTAGGGCTATTTGCGTCGAGCAAAAAATTTTTTGTTTGAGTATATTTAAAGATATTTATGAGCGGAATTTTAATGAAGTAATTTACGATTAATTTAACATTTAATAAAGTATTTTAAAAACCGCACGCAGTTGATATAAAAGTTTGAATTATAAAAAAATTAAATATGCTCATTATTTACAAGTAGAAAAAATTCAGATTAAAAAAAAAGTTTAAATTTTTTTAAGCTAACATTTTAATAAAATTATTCAGCAATAGCAAAGTTGTCGATAAAATTGAACAAAAATACTTTCTTTTAGTTTTAGATTTTTAACTTAAATAATTATTTTACGGGGGTTTGTTAGGTTTTCAAATTATTCTATAGATTTAAAAATATTTATTAACTGTTAGACGAATTTACTCTTAAAGTATTTAAGAGTAATTTCGAGGAAACATTTTAAAAATTGGTAAGCGCAAATAAAAAAAAATAAAAGGGTTAATGTTAAAAAATATTCTACTTGATTCAATAAAAAAGTAAATCTATTAAAATTTTTAAAAAAGTCTCGTTTCTCGAAAAAAATTGATTAACAAAAAAGTGATTACAAAAATTGATAAGCAGTTTTTGTAAAAAGTATCTCGAAAAAAACTGATAACAAAAAAGTGATTGTTATTATTTAAGTACTTAAATAATAACAATCATTTTTTTGTTAAAGGTTACCGAAACTCAACGAAGCGTGCTCAAGAACAGCTGCTGAAAAATAGAAGTCAATAGTTTTTCAAATAATTTTTAATAATAATTTTTTCGCTGAAATGTCTTTTATATCTATAAGATTTTTATTCTAACATTTTATTTTATTTTACCAAAAATAAAATTTGTAAACATTAAAAATCTATTTAAAACGTTCATTAAAGTTTTTTAGTAATACGAGTGATTGTGCTTATCAACCGCTTTATGAAAATAAATAAAAATGAATAAATAAAAAAATATTATATAAAATCGCTAGTAAAAATATTAGCTATTGCACAGATTTTAATCGTACAATATTAAAATTTCCAGTTTATTAATCGCTGACTTTTTAAAAAGAAAAAATAATTATTTGAAAAACTTTAAATTACATATTTGAAAAAATCAAATATTAGCATGTTTTATAATCTTTTTTAAATGTTTAGTTATAATATTTTTTATTTGTTTAATAGACAAATCGCGTCAAATGTCGAGAAAATAAACCAATGTTTTTACATTTTAAAAAACGAAACATTCCAAAACATTTTTAAATAATAACATTTCTACATTAATGATTTAAAGTAGTTTTGCGGTAATTATGAAAATTGGTGCAGTTAATGTCAATAAATATGATAAGCAAATAAAAAGAATTTAATAACGTCAAAAATCACGTCGTGCTTATGCGTCGCGCAGTTTTTATTCATCACAAGGACTGTAATGTCAATATATGACGCTTAGAGACGTTTATAATACAACTATATTATTTACATTAAACTACTATTTATACTAATCGCCTCGTTATTTTATGTTATTTTATGACACAGTTAAGGATATATATATATATATATATATATATATATATATATATATATATATATATATATATATATATATATATATATATATATATATATATATATATATATGTATATATATATATATATGTATACATATATATATATATATATATATATATATATATATATATATATATATATATATATATATATATATATATATATATATATATATATATATATATATATATATATATAATATATATATATATATATATATATATATATATATATATATATATATATTAGGGTACATCATTTTTCAAAACTTTTTTCAAACTAAATCCCAACCACCTGGATTAGTTGACCAGTTGGATAAAAATGATTTTACGCTAAAAAAAAAATTTGTTGAAACCCATTTTTAAAGGGATCCCCACACATCAAGACAAGTTGTGTTCATATCAAAGATAAACATTGGAAAAGTTAAATGTCAATTAAAAGTTAAAAATGTCAATTAAAAATTAAAAGTTAAAAAGTTAAATGTCAATTAAACCTTCCAAATCAAATTATTGAATGAGATATTAAAAAAAGCATTTGCTGTTTTGCCATTATACTTCCGGTTGAGAGCCTCATTTTAGGCTCTCAAATCTGCAAGTTTTTTCCATTAAAAAAAACATCTGGTTTCAATAATAGATAATTTCTCTCACCGCAGAGTTTTTTAAACAGTTCAGTTTTACATAATAGATTAGGTTTTCCCTTTAAAAAATATCAGCGGTGGTTATAAAAAACATTCACTGTAACATGTTTTTTTTTTGTTCAACGTATTGTGAAGTGTTTAAGTTAGAATAAACTAGTGTAATAAAAGTAGTACTTAATCGAAGCGAGCTTATTACTTTTATTAAAAAATACAGCAAAGTATATGTTTTCTTTTACAATCTGGAATTTATTTGTACTATTTATCACTAAACCACATAAATAAAACAGTATTTTTGTGATTGAATTTATATTTTATTATATTAATTTATACTTATAATTCAAAATACCATTTTTAAAATGGTCTAATATATATTTATTATATTAATATTAAAAAATTGAATCTTATACTTTCGTTTAACCGCAAAAGGGAAATCCCAAACATACTCTACATGTTTAACTCGATTTAGGTTTTTTAAAAAAAACTTTTTTTTATTGACGTCAAATATTAAATACAAAAACGCATTAATCAAACCGGATTAAAAAAATATTAAATAGTCAAAAAGCTGGATCTTTCCTTCGCGAGAAACAAAATGGCGTTAAAAATTAAAAGTTTTTTGTTAATATCTCATTCAATAGTTTGTTTTGGAAGGTTTAACTAACATTTAACTTATTATCTAATGTTTATCTTTGATATGAACACAACTTGTCTCGGCGCTTGGGGATCCCTTTAAGATTCCCGCTTTTACAATTTGTGACCTTGAAACCCCAACTTTTTTAACCAAAAAGCTAGACCTTAAACATTGACATAAAACACCAATTTTTTTTCTATAAACTCTATAAAGCCTAAATATTAATTTGGAATTGGTTGGGAAGTTTACAACATAAAAGTAAATGGGGCAACTAACTTTTAGTAATTTAAATAACTTTTGTTAATTCCTTTTTAAGAACATAACATTTTAATATTTACTGGCACACATATTTGTTAGTCACTATTAAAATTCGTATCTCATGGTAAAAGCATAAAAAAATGCATTAAAGATCTAATTAATTTAACTGTATAATCATTAGAAAATGAACCACGTATGTCTCATGTTAGTAAATGAATGCTTGTATCTTTTAAAGTTAGTTGCCCCCTTCCCCTTTAATTGGTGCTACCCCTCACCCTCACCATAGTGAGTGTGTGTGGAGGGGGGAGGGGATCCAGACCAGAGACCACTGATTACCTATAAAATAGAATTTAAAGAAACAATGGTTTCATTTTCAAAATTAATTTAGATATAAGGTATCTAAATATCTAAATAAATTTAGAGACCTTCATTTATACCATAATGAAGGTCTCTAAAAAGTTACTGCCCCCTTCATTTGTGCCCCTATCTACTATAAAGACCAGATCAAGGAGAGGAGAATCAACCATATCATTCTTTTTATTAAAAAATGACTTATAATTAGTTGTACCCTTCACATATGCCAGTTGGCAAATTAGAGGGGCAATGGTTTCTTGTAACACATTCAACTGTTGATAATTGAAAAATATGGTTATTTAAAAATACTGGCATTTTTGGTGCGGATTTGACAAGTTTATAATGTTTTTATTTTCAGATTGTTGGGCCTAATGGTCTTATATGCTATTTATCTTAAATCAAAACAAAGTGTTAAAAAATTTTTCAAGCATCTAAAAATGGCTGAAAATTAGACTTTTTCAGCGAGTGGACATTTTGCTTTTAGATATATCTGAGTTATAAACAGCAACAAGCTGCCTATATTTTGCTTATTAATTGCAGACAGTTGTAGCTAGTCAGAATCTGTAAAAACTTGTGGATGAATAGAATAAAAAGTTAGTTTCATTTTGGCATATTTTAGCAATTTTAGGGTTTTTTCCAAAGTTGAAGAGGTCATAATTTCAAATTTAACACAAGTTCTTAAAAACCACTTTTTCTAAAGAGAGAACTATTCAGAAACAGTTCTAAAAAAAATGAGACACTTGCTGAAAGTGAGAAAAAAGTTATACAGCTCTAAAGTAGCCTGTTTTAACCATTTGTAAATCGAGAGGGACCACTGTGTCATGTTTCTAAGGCTATAATTTCTGACCGTTGTACTTGGAAGTCTAAAATTTCAAATTTAACCTATCTACATATTGCACATAAAAATATGTAAAAATCAGGAAAATCAGAGATGGTGACCCAAAGGCCATCGGTTGAAATGTAATGATTTGACCCTTATGTACCATCTATCTTGAAGTTTTATTTTCATATTTAGTTTGATTTGATTTTCATATAGCCGCTGCAAAATAAGCGTTTTAATCAAACAATTTTATTTTGCTGAATATCGTATAGCTGGGATAGTTAAGGTAAAATAACGATAAAATATATAACGATATTGTTAAGGTCAACAGTGATAAATTAAAAAATGATCAAGAAAAAATTTTCTTCAAATACAAACAAAAACTTTGTAAAACTTTAACTCAACAAACTTTTCTTCGTGTTTTTGGTAAAAAATCAAATAAATATTCTTTAAACTATGTTTTGTCAGCTACATTTTTTTTGCCACTTTCCGTAGTTTTTACATTTTTGAACTCCCTGAATTGATCTCTACTATGCTGAATGGCCAACATTAAATCTTGCCTGTCCACTCCATTGTGAACAGAATTAACAAACTCTGGCACAAGCTTAATTGCTTGTTCAGAGCAGTCATTGACAAAATATATTCCGCGAACAAATTCAATGAAAGTTTTAAACTGGTCAATAAAGCCCCAAAAAGATGTTAGACAGTTTAGCCAAGGTTTATCACTGTCTTTACTCAAATTTAACAGACTGAAAGTAAACCACAAATTCCTACCAACCAACTGTGAAAAGCGAGGTGGTTTCTCCTGGGTGAAGTCTAGATCTTTCAGAAGGATTGGATTTTCAGACTTCTCATAGTGAGTAGGAACAGGTTGCGAGAAAAGAACTTTAGCAACTTTTTTTTTCTCATCCTTTTCGAGTTCATTATCAGCGAGACATAATGGAATCAAGGTTTGATCCAAATACCACATATATCTCTCCATTGATATCAATACTTCTTCAATTCCCTCTAGTACATCATTAGCTCCTGGATCATAAAATTTTACCCAATGTTTATACTGGACCATCTGCCAGTAAGCATTTATATCTTGAAAAGGTGCAGAAGAAAAGTAAAGAGGAACGCACAAACCACAGAGTATAAAACATAGAAATTAATTCTGCAATTTTACTTATTTCTTTTTGTAAACAAGCTGCCGATTGGTAGGCAACTGATTACTTAAAACTTGAATTTTAAGATAATATATACACTTTGCCATAAAACGAGCATGGGAAACAGATCCTGAAGCATAAACATTAAAGCTTACATCTGAAAATAAGTAGGTTACACTCACCTACTTACATCTGAACGTAAGTAGGTGAGTGTAAGTTCTACTAGTTCTTTATAATCACCTCTTAGAAATACTAAATTGGCAACTGCATATTTGCAAAATTGAACAGTTTTTTTTATCTGTTTTTCTAGATACATTCCTTTAACTGCAGCTTCGTCAAACTTTTTAAACTTTGATTCATCCATAGTTTCCTTTGTTGCATTCCAATTAGCTTGGAAAACTTTGAACATCAGATTTTCAGGAGCATAAGTTTTACCAATGTGAACTTTTTCCCAAAAATGTTTACAGTGAAGCTCATAAACATGCCTTTAACATGCAAGATGTAATATAATTGAACCATGTGTTTGACAAAACCAAATGTTTGTGCCAGAATATTTTCCTGAATTAGTTGCAGTTGTGTCAAAGCACAGACCTTTTATATAAGTTCTTAGCTTATATTCATCCAAAATGTTTATTTAAGTATCATGAAGAGATTTTCCAGTACCGTTTTCCATTGGGGGAATGCCAAGAAGTTTTAAATCGCCATCAATATTTACAAGAACAGCAAAACGATCTCTTTTTTGTTTTGTATCGTTAGTAAAATCCTGCAAGATTTTTCCATTAAAGTATGCAATTATTAGAAATTAAATTTGACTTGCAGCTTTTATTATATCTTCTTTATATTTAGCTGCACTTGTACTTATTGCTTTCTTTTTTGCACGTCAAAAAATTATTTTTAATTACGTCAAAAATAAATACCTTTGAAACTTTTATCTTTACTAACGTTTATATATTAGCGAAATGCTTTTAAATAAAGTAACCGTTAACGTTTTAATTTAAAGTATAAATGAAAGTTGTATAAATTTTTATATTATTTAAGTATATATAAGATTATATAATTAATAAATAAAATAACATATAAGATTTTTTTATAATTAATTTTATTTATTTTTTTGTTATTTAAATTTTATAAGTGATAACTTTAAACAATGATTGTCTCTTTAATAAACTTTATTTAAGAAACATTTAAGTCAATACACTCAAAAAGATTTTGTTGAGTAGAAAAAAAGACAAACTTTTGAATTAAAGACAGCCGTTTGAATTAAATAACTTTGATCTTTACTAATGTTAAATAATAATTTAATATTATTAAAACGCTTTTAAATAAAGTAACAATTCACTGCTAATGTGTTTTTTGCATTAAAGTATCAATGTATTTTTCTTTTGTCTCTAAAAAAAAAAATTATTGATTAAAGTTAACATACTCAAAATATAACAAATTGTTTTTGCAATAATGCAAGTTAAAAAAAATATATAAATATAATTTTATTTTTATAATTTTGATAACTATTTTTCCTCAATTAAAAAAAAAATTAAATTATTAACAAATTAAATCAAATTATCATTAAAGGAATAGTTTTGTTCAATTATTTTCGTTTTTATCTTCACTTTTCCTCATTTGCTTTCTTATATTGGATTTCTGACAAAAGAAAAGATTTAATTATTTTTCTTTTGTTTACATTTATTTACATCTGTTACAGAAGAATTGTAAAGTTATTTTTGTTGTTATATTTTAAATGTGCGTATTTATTTAAAAATCATTGGAAGTTGTTACTTTGTTGAAAAGGGTTTCGCTATGTCTATATAATAAAAAATAAACATGTTGTTTTTGTTTGTCAGTTGTCATTTTTGTGAAATGTGTCCTCTCCCCCTCAACCCCCCTCCCTCAAAAAAAAAAAACAGTTAAAAAAGTTTAATGCTAAGTTGAATCATTTTTTTTTAAAATACCACTAATGCGTGATGAAGTTTTTTATAAAAACTAAAGTGTTTATTTCCTTTTTTTTGTCGATTAGCATTTTTTTTTTTTTTTTACTATCAATATATTTTTATATGGTGCAATAAAAAAGCAGATGCGACACCACTAGTTTTACATTATAAAAACATTAGTAAAGATTTAAAGTTATTTATTTTAAACCTAATTATCTTATTGTCTATTATTTATTTTAGTTAAGTTTTGTTTTTATTTTTTTTATTTTTGTTTTAGTTATTTATTACTAAGCTATTTTTATTTTATTTTTCATTATTTTTTAAGATTTTTTTCTTTTTTAAAAATAAGTTTGTTCTTTTAGTTTCTATATAACTAAGTTGAGTTTTCAGCACTTTATTAAATGTTAAAACTGTGGTCAAATTGTCAAAACAAAATATTATTTGCGTGGTCATGTAAAGCCGTGAAATTGCACACCTTCCTGACCAAGCTTGGCTCGATAGTAGATTCAGAAAGTGAAAAATCTGTCGAACTGCCCCCAGAAGTAACTACTATGTCAGAGAGCAAGTGCATCATATTTCTAGGTAAAATATTTTTAGAAACACCTGTAATTGCAACTTCTTCTGCAAATTTTTTAGGTAATACTGTTGAAGCACTAGTACCTGATTTCATTTCGTCTGCTGAATAGTTGGAGTTCTACCAAGAAGAGACCTCACTTTGTTCTGATGATAGAAACTCAATTCTCTCAGTTTGATCATCTTGTTGCTCAATAAATGTTAAATATTGCAATCTTCCTTCTTCTATCTTTTTCAGCTTTCGGCAATATGCTAAATCATTTGAACCAAGTGTCATTTTTCATTTCGTCATTTGATCATATAAAAATAGCTTATCTGAATTGTATGAATCTAGGTTATTTCAATGATTCTTCTTCAAAATGAAGGATATCAGGTTTTCCAATCCAAAAAACTTTCTTAGCATTTTTTTAAAAGATCATTTAATAGTTTCCTAGAACATATAATATTTAACTTTCTTTTAATTGCTTAAAAACTTTTTATTGTAGCCTCATATCAGAGGCAGAGTAAAAGAGTCATGATAACAAATGAATGTAAGCAAAAGTAAACTTCGATAAAAATAAAAATACTCCAATTATAGATTATTTAGTAGACCTGATGTGTTTATCATAAAATACGCCACCGTATATATATATATATATATATATATATATATATATATATATATATATATATATATATATATATATATATATATATATATATATATCAGTGGCTACTCTAGACTTTTTTTGACATCGTTGACCATATTTGGGTGTAGATTTAAAATTTGAGGCCCTTTTTTTTTATGTTTCTTTACGTTTTTTTTTACATTCCTACAGCAAATGTTGTTTTTTAAGTATATTTACATATACATATATACTTATGTATATGTATATATACTTTAAAAAACTCTTACTTATCAGCCATTTTCTTGCTATTTTTACTATCTATATTTCCTAGTAACTACCAACATGGTTGTGTGGGTCTGGTTAGAAGTAAATTTATTAAACAAAAATTATACAATCAAACTTCAAAAACTTACACTCTTCAGCTCTTGAACTTTAGATGTTAATGAAGCCAATATCTTATTATTTTCTTCTTCAACCATTTCGTACCCATGGTGTGATACTGGAACTTGACCTAAATCAATTACAAATCTCAAATCTTTTTTTAACAATTTTTTTAAATCAACTTTACTTTGACCTATATTGTTTCTTTTTGTAACTTTGATAAAAATTATGATTAGATTAAAACTAGAATAAAGCTTTTAACATATTGAATGTGTGTAATAAATATTTCTTAATTTAATACTATTAAACATACCAATGTAGACCAGAAAGCATTTTAGGTTTGATGGAGTGTCATTTGGATGGAGTGTCACCTGAATGGAGTGTCACCTGGGATTTTTTCACTGATAAATTATTGTTATCATTATAGTAACATGATTTAATCATAATTAAAGTTTCACTTGCTAAGACAGAATAATTGTCAAATCAATGTGTAAATTGTCATAAATGTGCAAATAAGTAAGTAAAATAAAACTACATTTAAATATAAAGTTTTTATATTTAAATGTATAATATTTCAATGTCATGTAAAAAGGTTTTTGTAAATGTGTTATATATAATACATATATACTAATGTTTAAATGTATAATATTTCTATGTTATGTAAAAAAATTCAAATTTTTTTACAAATTATTGAAATATTATACATTTAAACATTATTATAGACTATCAGGATTCTGCTCATTGGTGGCAGTAAATACAACAAATGATTATATACAACATATATTTAGATATATAACATAACTAAAACATAATTATTTAAAACTCTTTGCATAATTATTTGTTAAGTTGTAGTTAGTTTTTTGTTAATTTGTAAGCTGAAATGCTTCAAGTTGATTGGGCCAACATAAGGCGATTTTCAGATCAATGTTTGGGTATCAGTGCTCCGATTTTGAATGAACCGAAAGTGTCTGAAAACATATGCAGCATTAGTTTTCTTGTTACTGGAAAGGCATTTCTCATCAGTGTACACAAGCTGCTGCTGTAGACAACTTGATTGGCCACTGTTTACAATAATAGAATATGCATAAAAAATAGCCAGTGCTATAATTAAAAAAAGATGGAGAGCAAAGGTATAGAAAAAGGGACAGTTTTTAAACTAAAAACACGAGGAACACAGGAACATATCTCTATTAGAGTTAGAGCTCCCAAAAATAACAGATGTGTAAACAACTTTCTCTTTAAACAGTTATGGAATTGCAAGTCTCCTTTGAACTCTCTGACAATGCAATTAAAAATCTTTGTTCTGCAACTAGGACTGGATCAAGCGGAAGAAACTCTTTGATGAAACTAGGACTGGATCAAGCGGAAGATGACTTTTGATTTTATAGTGTAGAAAAAGTTGAATTTCTTTCTAACCAGAATGAACTTATCATAAGAGACTTAGTTAATTTTAAAAATCTCTCTGATTTGATCTTGCATATTATTAAAGAAAGAGGTACAATTTTATGTGTAGGTTTTGTAAGAGTTTCTTTAGAAGATGGATTCCTACCAATTCCTAAAAATTGTTGCTAACATTTTGGAGGAAGAAAAAGAATCTGAAAATAAATTTCAAAATAGTGGAGTTCAAAAAGTTCTTATTTTAGTCATTGTTGAAGATATTCCTAAAAAATATGAAAACCTGAGATTAGTGCATGAGAAAATTAATCTTGAAGATTTAAACTATTATATTGCTTTTGATCTTAAATATGCAAATGTATTATTTGGTCTTTCATCACACACAAGTAAAAAAGCTGTCTTGTGGTGTAGTGGCAAATGTACACTTGATATTGGAACTCTTAGAACTATTGGTGATCTTGATTCCTGTTATGAAGCATATATTAAAAATGAATCCATTAGATCTTCCATTAAGGAATTTTATAATATTGTGAACAAACGCCTACTATATCTGAGCATGGATAAAAATACTTTGCTAGAAAATTTAGTTGCTCCACCTGAGTTACAACTTCTTATTATAGCAGTGGATAAGATAGCGGGGTTTCTTTTAACTGAGTGGGATGGTTTTGAGTTGTGGTTAATAAAAGTGGAGTGGGTTTTGAGTTGTGGTTAATAAAACACAATATAATTAAAAGAAGATATCAGGGAGTTGGATGGGTAATAATGCAAATAAAATTTTAAAACTACTTGATTCATTTCAACTTGAAGTGCAACTTGAAGTACAAGTACAACTTAAAGAACCATATTTACTTCCTGTAGGCCAAAGCTTAAGAACTTTTAAATCTGTTAAAGAAACTTGTTTGGGAAAAAATCATGATTTTAATTCAGAACACAAAATATCATTGCTTAAAAATGCTTTTCTATGCCTACAAGCAACAGGTTCTTCGCTTGTAAAAACATTAACAGTCTCATGGAAAATCCTCATTATATGTTTTCATGTTTTTTCTTTTGTAAAGCATGCAGGACGTGGCTTGTCAAAGTATGCAGAACAGTGTGGTGAAGTGATTCATGCAAAGTTTAAGCCTACATAGCAACGATATAAACACAATATTAATCATAAAAATTAGGGAGTTAGATTGAAAACTGCTGTTGTTGATTTTAGAGTTAAAAGATTATAATACTTAGTTTTATATTGAAATTATATTCAGTAAAAATTTTTATTTCATTTTATTGTTAAATAAAAGTTAATTATATTCTTAAAAAAAATCATGGGATTATAGCAATTTTTTTTTCAAGAGGACAAATAAAATCCAAAAATTTCAACAACCCAGGCCTACAACTTAAAACTCAATCCAGGCCAAACTCAGTTAAATGTGGTTTCGAAAAAAAAAAATATACTGACAACTAAAATCAAAAATAACTTCAAATTTCATTACAAGTACTTTGATATACAGGAGCTGTGGCTATGTAAAATTAACAACCCCTTGTTTTTTAATTGGGGGAGGGGTCCAGAATTTCCTGTTTTTTTTATTCTTAGCAAGTGAAACTGATCTCTCTCTGGTCCAGAGTGATATATAAACTAAATTTATTCATTTTTAAACTATTTAATTTAACAAAATTATTATTTTTGTTTAAAATTTCAAAGTTATTGGAAAGTTACCAAACTTTAGTTAAAATAAAAGAAACATATTTGAAAACAATCGAAATAAGAACTGAAATAAGAATTTTTAAAAAGAAGATTTATTGCATTTAAAATATTCATAAAAACCTTTTTTATTAAAAAGTTTGCATTTCAGTAGATACTTAACATTAATATGGTAAAAATCTTGTCTAATGGATAATAAAAGAAGTTTATATAAATTTTATAAGGAAATCGTTTTTATTGACGCTGGCTTGAAAAAAAATATTAATGCATTCACAAATTTTGATAATTTTACAGCATTTTTCAAAAAAAAAAAAACAATATTTTTGGTAAATATTATTTGCTGATCTATATACTATTGTGTATATCAAAGCTTCTTTAACTATGGACTTGCTTAACGAAATATTGCAGTTGTAAGATTTTAATGAAAAATATTGAAACACATGAACTTGTATAACTGTGTATTTTTTAACATGCATATATATTGCTTCTAATCAATAAATAATTACAAAATATTAAATGTTTTTATTTTATATTTATATTCAGTAATATAAAAAAAATTCATAATATGGGGTTGTGAATTAAAAAATTTAATAGCCCTGGTAGATCAAAAAATTTAATAGCCCTGGTAGATCAAAAAATGAATAGCCCTGGTAGATCAAAAAATGAATAGCCCTGGTAGATCAAAAAATGATTAGCCCTGGTAGATCAAAAAATGAATAGCCCTGGTAGATCAAAAAATGAATAGCCCTGGTAGATCAAAAAATGATTAGCCCTGGTAGATCAAAAAATAAATAGCCCTGGTAGATCAAAAAATGAATAGCCCTGGTAGATCAAAAAATGAATGGTAGATTTTTATACAACTTTTTCAGAAAAAGAAGATTGAAAAATAAATGAAAAAAATATTTTTTTGCATAAAGGAAAACCGTAATGCAAATAAATGTAGCTTGACTCAATATCCATGTTTATGTTGTTAAAAGTTGAATTACGTCAGTTGCATATTTTAAAGTACCCAATTGTAATTAAATTTAATTTGAAATCATATTAAAAATCATATTAAGTCTTTATCTTTATAATAGTTTATAAAGTTATTAAACGATTATTTTCTTTTACTCAACTAGATTATTTATTTACTAATTGAGAAGAAAACATTGTAATAGCAGAGCTAATAGAGACAAGTTCCCTTCGTACCGAAGTACTACTCATACGCTGAGTAGGCTGAGCCGGGATTTGAACCTGTAATCCTGCTGCTAGGGCCAAAAATTATTACAAACTTTATAGCAGCGCTTTAACCAACTGAGCTATCCCGGCACAAATATTATCTTTATAATAATTTATAATATCTTTAAATTAAACTTTAAATTATTGTAATAAAAAAATTTTTATCAAGAAAATTAAAATAAAATTGTTTGCAAAAAAAAATTCCTCATTTTAAAAAATTTATACTATTTATTTCTTAACACATTCATAATAAAGAACATAAAATATTAGAATAAAAACTAAAATATCAACAATTTTTTTTTTCATTTTGGTTTTAACAAAATCTTCACATATTAACCAGTGGGCACAAGATATGTTTTAGATTAATACGTTGTAATACATGATTTAGATGTCTTAAACACATCTTGTGCCTACTGGGTACTCATTAACTAGTTAACCATCTCTAGTCAATTTTTATTCTATGATCAATTTAAAAATTAGTAATAATAAAAATTTATTCTCACTCTTGTATATTAGCCCTTCCGTAACGAGATTATATTATAAAAATTATATATATAAAAATTTATAAAATAAAGTTAGTTTAAAATTTTTTTAAAAACAGAAAATTGAAAAAAAAAATTAACTATCAGTTTTTTTATTAATTTTTTAATTTTAGCTAGAGTCTTTGAAACAGCCTTTTTGTTAGAGATAGATTCAGCGTCCTTATAGCGGCTAGCTACTTCAACAACCATTAATGTTTATTAATAAATATATCGATCAACTTTGTCATGAGACAAACAAAGCAGATCAACTTGGTGAATTTTATTAAGACGAGTTTAAAAAACCATTGCTCTCAGAGTAAAGTTTTTCTGCAATGTTTAATAAGATGAACAGATTGTCTGTAATTTCAGTGTGGATTCTTCTATATTCTCTTGTTTTATCTAAAATTTCTGCTGTAATTGAGTGGTAAAAATCATCAATATCAAGTTGTATAAATGCCAATTTTTTCTTAGAATCGGAAACCAATAAAAATTCTTTAATTAAAAATAACCAAAAAGAAAATTTTGGATTCAAAACTAAAAACGCCTCACCATTTATTCCTAACCTAGAAAACTTTGAAAATGATTTACTACATTTGATTAATATAATAAAATTTTGAAATATTAACAATGATTTTTGAAAAGAACTCAAATTAGACATTAATAATAGAAAAT
>NC_061164.1:52085659-52100659 GCF_022113875.1 Hydra vulgaris | reverse complement strand
TAAACATTTCAGAAATGCATTGAATGCAGAAACGCTAAGCCAAACTCAAACTAGGAAAAAAGTTAACAAAAAAAAGTAATAAAAAAAAAATCCTAACGAAAAAAGAAACGAAAAAAAAATTCTTAAGAAAAAGAAATTATATAAACACTAAAATAAAAATAACAACTTAGACTCGAAGCAAAATTTTTTGCTACGTTTTTAATTACATTTGAAATTATACATTTTTTTTTATTTGAAATTAAGTATACATTTTTAATGTTTAACATTTTTAATATAACGTTTTTAATATAATAAATATACATTTTTAATGTTTAACGTTTTCAATCTGTTAGTAATAAAAAATTTTGACACGTGATTTGATTTATAAAGGGCCTAAAAAGGAACCCATAAAAAGTCTTTTTTCCAAAAAAAAAAACATCATTTATTAAATTTTTTTTGTTTTTATTTTGTTTTTTACTTGTTCTTTAGGAGATGCGTTAATGGAAAAAAAAAAATATATATATTTTTTTTGAATAATTATAAGGTAAAGTAATTTTGGGCCAGTGGCTCACCTTGTGTGTATCCGGGACCGCTATACATTTATAAATAAGTTCAAAGAAAGTTTAAAATAACTGCAATGGTACTAGGAAAAAAGTTATGAAGCAATTTTTACACAAAAATTTTTATTTTATGTTAAAACTTGTAAAATTGAATTAGTAAGAAAAAAAAATTGCGATTAAATTTTTTTAAATTTTAGTTTAGTTTTTTTTTCTATAAAAATTACTTTAATTACTTGAAAAAGTAATTATTAGATATGTTTTTCCTTCTGGCTATTAGAGACCGCTAGAAATTTCCAAAAATATCTAAAATAAGTTTAAAATGAGGGTAATTGTGCCAGTAGAAAAGATATAAAGTAAATTTTTAACAAAATATTATAGTTTTTATTTTCAGCTGTAAAAGATCATTTTACAGTTCTTTGGCCTTGATAATGTTTATTAGATGTAAAAATCCAAATTATTTATGTTTTAAAAGCCAAAACAGCTCACAAAAAATGACCACAAAAAATAAATGTTAGTTACTTTGATGCGTTGTACTTTTTGCATTTCACTCGATTGCACAATATCCTCTCTAATTTATTTTAGAATAAAAGTAAATTTACTTACTTATAAAATATAAATTATTTTTAGTTTACTTTAAAAATTATATAAAATATAAGCTTACATGTAATAGAATTTTTTCTTTATATAATTAATTTTTTACAAAAAAATTTTTTTACTTACATAATGAAAAATGACAATTTATATAATATTATTTTATAAGTAAATTTTATTTATATTTGGTCGCTTATTATTTTTATGTAATTCTTTTTCATATAAAAGTTTTTTTTACAGTTACAGTAATATAGTATTTTTTTTATAAATTATTTTTATATGTAAATGTTAATTACATTTTGAGGAACTATTAAATTATGTAATGTAATTTGAAAAAGTAATTAATATTTATATGTATAAGTAAATTGCTTTTTTATGAGATTTATTTTTACCTGTAAAAGTAAATTACTTTTTGATGTAATCTGTTTTTACATAAGTTACTTTTGAAAGTAAAAAAACTTACTTTATAAAGTAAAAGTTGTTTCATAAAAATAAATTACTTTTTTGTAAATTCAATTTCATAGGTGACAATTACTTAATAAACTTTTTCAAAAAAATTTATTTCCTTGTGAAAGTAAAAAAAAAAAGTAAGTAAAAGTGCCATCCCTATGTACAAACAATGTTCTTATTACATTGTTGCTCTCATTATTTGAACAAATAATGTTTACATAATGAAAACCTTATTTGTACACAAAAAAATACTTTAATTTTTATCTATTTGATATAATAGTATAGCCCTATGAATAAAATAGTTGTCTAATTTTGAGGCGCATCTAACAGGGTTCCAGTTTTAATTCCACTCCGGAGTACTCATTTTTCTAACTTTAATATCTTTTTATTAACTATGATAAAAAAATATGTTGTCATCAGTTTGTAATATTATTGTAATACCAGTTACATTGTATTCTAAGTATTGTAATATCAGTTACATTGTATTGTATATTTTGTAATATCAGTTACATTGTATTCTAAGTCTTGTAATATCAGTTAAATTGTATTTTAAGTATTGTAATATCAGTTACATTTTAAAAAGTATTCTAAAACAGATGAAATAATTATTGGGTCTGATTTAGAAATTCAGATTTTTGGCCATGGCAAACAGTGAATGACAAGCTCTGTTGTAGTTAAACTGATATGAAAGTTGTCTGACAACATTAACACCTCTGCTTGTCATATCAATAATTTACAAATGATTTTTATGTAACCTATAAAAGTGCAGAAAAAATTACAAAAAAATTTCAGCATTAAGTGGCTTTGTTAATACTTTTATAGATATTTAAAAAAAAACATTTTATGTTACACACTCTGTAAAATCAAATTTGATATAGCTAAGTCTCTAAGCAGTACTGGAGAAGTAAATCAGCATCAGGGTTGGGGTCAAATATATTTGATCAAATACAAATACGTTAATTCTAGATTTCCAAATACAAATTCAAAAAACAAATATATGCAATCAACATATTTCAAACATAAATATAAATACAAATAGTTTTAATTTAGGTCAAGAAAAATTATAAAAATTTGCTTTTAAATGGTCTTCTATATAGAGGAATTTATTTTAGTGTTAAAAAAGAAAAGCAAAAATGAACATCATATTATTTTTAAAAAAAAAACACTAGTTAACCTTTTATAGAACTCTAAACACAAATCGTTTAAATAAAAATACAAATAATTAAGAAAATTTTTTATCAAATACAATACAAATAGAAATAGGCCAAACTAGCTCATTTTTACCAAATATATATATTTGATCCCAACATTGATCAGCATCAAATAAAGAATCAGAGGAGAACAAGATAGAGATAACATTGTACTAGAGTCAACAAGAAAAGTTTGTGTGAACTTAAAGTATCCTCTTTTATGCAAAACCTCCAACAAGCCTTCACTAAGAAAGAGGAAGTAAGTTGAAAAAGCAGTATAAAGAATTTGCAACTTGGATTTCACTAAAAACCTTGAATATCTAAAGTTGCTTATTAAATGCATGAATCAAAAAATTAAAGTTTCGGACAAAGGAAAACAACTTTAAATTTCTACATTGATCAAAAAAACTTGAACATAAAAGCAGCAATAGTGTTTTTAGCTTCCAAAAGTAAAATCCAAAATACATATTTGTTTTAAAAAGGTATCACAGGGTGGCCAAACTTTTTTTGAGTTAAAAAATTAAAAGAAATAAGGAGGTTTTTAAGAATTTTAGTATTTAATATTATTATTAGTTTATGCTGTGACTGGCATTACTACCAGTGAGTGTGTTTCTAAAGTACACTATTGACAGCTGGGTCTTGTGATGGCTTGACTCCCATCATTAAGTCTTGCTTTAAATTCACTGAATTCTGAATGGCTTGACTCCAATCGATCAAGTCTTGCTTTAAATGACACACTGAATGGCACACTTAAAATGGCACACTGAATGGCTTGACTCCCATTGATCAAGTCTTGCTTTAAATGACACACTGAATGGCACACTTTAAATGGCACACTGAATGGCTTGACTCCCATTGATCAAGTCTTGCTTTAAATTCACTGAATTGGCTTAAAAACACCATATTCTGGCAGTGTATTCCAATAATTTTCAGTTCAATTTAGTAAAATATTTTCTCTATAATTATGTTCAGAAAATTCTTTAGAATACTTTAAGTTATGGCAACAAGTACAATTTGATTTAAAGGATTTGTTTTCTTCAAATGGAGCTTTATACTACTCCTGACAAGCAATCTAATTTATTCTCAAAAAGAATAAAGTATCTTGATGACTACTTTCCTTCATAGAGTATTATCCGAGAGTAAGTCATTACACCTCAAGCTAAAACTTTCTTAAAACAGAGAAGACTGTTATATTCTAATGAATTATGCATTATGAACTAAATAATAATAATTGATGTCACTTACATCATTGTAATATTTTGGTTAAATTAACTTGAGTTATTTTAATTATATTTAACTGATGTGCTATAAAATCCATTTTGTAGATTTTGAATTGTGTTTGACTTAATATTTAAAAAATGCCAAAAATTTGTATTTATTACGGTTATTTATTACGGCTCCACAACAATAACTATTTAATGCTTATATCAAATAAAAGAGTTAGTATCAGAAAAAAAATTTAATTTTGCGTAAACTAAAGTAGCCACATTAAAGTATGCCACATATATGATAAAGTACCTAGACCACAAAATTGGATACTCAAAATCTGTGGCATTTGGCGTAAATGGTTCATTTTTGTTGAAATAAAATATGAAAATACTGTAAAATGTTTATTGAACTTGAAACAATTTTATTTAATTACTAATTTTTTATTTTATTACTATTAATTAATTGTAATAAAGAATCAAAACTTTGCAAGATTGACCAATGCAACAGTCATAATTGACCAATCGAACATGTAATAACATTTTGCTAAAATGACTTACAACATTATTATATAACTTTTAATCCAGATAAAATCGATTTTAATCCAGAAGAAAATGAACAACCAATGTTTGAGTTAAAATAGTGAATAAAAACTGTCCTAATAACAACTAAACTTCCATTAAATAAATTCAGCAAATTATGAAATAGCTCTCGTTTATTTTATGCTAAATTACAATGCATCTTAAAGAGACAAATATTCTTGATAAGACAGTTGTTCTTTAAAATTTTGCAGAGAATTTTTGTTGTAAAACAGAGAATTACACTTTAGTTGTACAACAGAGAATTACACTTTTGTTGTACAAGACATAGATTTACCATTGAAGACAGAATCACTTACATCTAATTTTATCTATTAGATGAAAGAATAAGAGTGTTAGTCAACTTTTAAAAACAATATGTAAAATTTTTATTATTTTTAAAAATAATAAATAAAATGTTTTAAGTAATCTTAACTATTATTTATATTAAGTAGTTCAACCCATAAAAGATCAGCAACTCCAGAAAAAAAAATTAACCAATAATAAAATAAGAAATTTGTCAAGATAATAGTAAATAGGAAAAATGATCAACAAAAGTTTTTAATTGGGTTGACCTCTTCATTTTGCATTCAGCAAATTCAAAAATCGACAGGTAATGATTTCGATCATTTTCTTTGACTATAACTCAAGTAAATCAAAATAAATAAAACAAAAAGTAAAAAAAAAGGGTCTTTAGAACTGAATTCTAAAACATAATTTTTTTACTGTTTGAAGCTGAGTGCTTAACTTTTAAATTTCTTCATGTTTCATAGAGAGGTACCATTAAAGACTTGAAGAAAATCTGAAGTGGGTGTAATGGTTGTTCTCCTTTTACATAGAATCATCCATTAGCTACACCAGTTACACAGCAGCTACACAGCAGCTATATAGTAGCTATTTAGTAATACTTATAATATGCTACATAACAGATAATAGCAGATACTAACAAATGTTCAGCTGAGATTGTTCAAATAAATTTGGAAAGGTTTTAAAATTTTGAAACTCAGGTAAGAAGACATTACATTATAACTAAAACTCAAAAAATATAAAAAGATAATTAGAAAATACATCTTTGAAAAAAACATTTTAAAGACATTTTGACAAAAACAGCTTACCAGCTCTTCTCATATTTTACAATCTATTTTAGTATTCTAAAAATATAATTAATACTAAGTAAAAGTTAAAATATTTAAACTATTCAAATGATTAAAATGATGATGATGATGATAATGATGATGATGATGATGATGATGATGATGATGATGATGATGATGATGATGATGATGATGATGATGATGATGATGATGATGATGATGATGATGATGATGATAATGATGATAAAAACAATAAACAATTCTAGGTTTTAAATACATTTTAATAAAATTTTGTAATTATTATTTAATAAAGAATTATAAAAATAATATTTTATAATTATAAATATTTTCTTTATATTATTTTTAATACTGGTATTATTATCACTTTATCATTATCATTATTGCTACCACTATATTAAACTATCTATCAAGATTATTGGTATTATTAAGAAAATATCCGTATTAAATTTAATAATGACTTTGGTTCTAACTCAGCAGTATTTGAATGATTTTAATTTAAAATTTGCTTGCAAACCCTATACAACATCATTTATAACCCTATATAACATCATTTATATGTAGAGAGAAAAAAAAAAAAAAAAAAAATTTTTAATGGTTTTTTATTTATGTATTTTTGTTTGTTTTTTTGCTACTAAACATATGAGCAAGATGGTCCAAAGAAGGATTTAATTGTTTATCCTACTGAATCTACATTCCTACTGAACAATTAGAAAATTTAATCTTTACAAGGACTATTTTGTTTCATAAAATATTTGAGAATTTCAGTAAAAAGCAGAAAATAGTTAGGAATAAACTGGCGAGAGAGTAAAAATTTTATTTCATATTTTTATTTTTTAATAATTAAAATTTTAAACAAAAAAGTGTTACACCATGTCAATATATTAATCAAGAATATAAAATATCTAAATGAACAATGATTATTAGGCCTGAATTTATATAATTCGTTATAAAAAAAAACTGGTTGTTATTGTTATAATATTAATTTCAGAAGTATAATAAATAAGTTTGATGTAAAAGTATGATATATAAGTATGATGTAAAAGAATGATATATAAGATTGATAAAAAAGCATGATGTATAAGCATGATGTAAAAGTATAATATACTTTTACATCATGCTTGATCCTTAAAATATTAGTAGCAAGCATCTGATTCTTATACTTTTAGATCTTTTAACAGAAAACACTTGGCCTTCTCTTGTCTTTTAATACTAAGCACATTGAAAAGACAAAATGTTATTTGGATCCTAAACTTTTCAAGATGTTAAAGTCTTCGCCACATGTGCTTATTCTCTACAAATGTTTCCAAATCTTAGGAAGCTAGAGGTTGGTTACCATAGCTCTTTTGACATCTAAAGGGACTTATTAAAAATTGTTAAAAAAAACTAGACCTAAAATGTGTTTTGAGAAGCACCACAATATTAGTTTCAAATTAATAGTATATAAATTATAGGTAAATATATTCTTTTCTTGAAATAAATACTGATTTAAGTTTACAAAAAACTAATAGTGCAATATTTTGGAATATTCTATTAAATGATTTCAGGTAACATAATAGGTAGAGTTAGCTCCAGGTTTATTTGCATCATTACTAATGATTACATGAAATATATATTATTATCGAGTAAATATATTTCAATTCTATTAATATTATACATTCACAAATTTTTAAATATTTTAATAGTAGATTATCATGTTAAACCTATAAAATTGTATAACATGAGACCCTATGTTTGAGAACTTTACAATCATTTAACAAATTTAAAAACGTAGTAAATGATTTTAATATGTTTTTATCGAAAACTAAATCGTTTTTATATATCATATTTAAAATATGATATACAAAAACGATTTAATTTTTAATGAAAACAAATATTAATAATGGATTACTAGAAACGGGATTAATGATCGCACATATGAAAAATCTAATAAAATAACGACAATTATTAAACTTTTTATTAAAATAATTCATAATAAACCTAAACAACTGTAGCTTGTCAAATAACAAAAAAACTATGACATTAAAGTATTTGCATTGTTCGAAACTTCTACGAATTGTTGCAATTTTACAGATACGTAAAAATAACAACGGTTCTGACCGATTATTACTTGTTTATTATTTCAAAAATAATAAACAAGTTTTACTTCCGGTTTCGAAAACAAAATTTAGCAGGTCCGTTTTTAAGGGTCGGAAAATTTATAACTTTGCCACTTTATTTTCCCATTCTGCGTTGCAATACAAGACAATCCAAAAAAAAAGTTTTAAAAATATTTCAATTTTGCTGACCTGAAGGTTTGAATATTTTGAAGAAAGTCATTTTTGACCAATTATTCGTTAACTATTAGAAAGTTTCGTATAAAACTTGAGCTCAAAATATTTAAAAGTTCTCGAGATGACACATTTTAAAATATAACCTGGTTTCTTTTAATGACCTGGTTTTTTACTATGTTTCTAATTGTATATTTATCTAAATACTTTTAAATATTCATCAAAAAAATTAAACACGTTTTATAAATAATATACATAAAAAATTCAGTTATTTTTCTTTAATCAGTAAGGAACTATTTTAAACAGGCCCGTCCCGAAGAGACTTTAAAGGGGGAAGGGGTGACGTGTCAGTTTTTTGCCGACTAAAGCCACAATGAAATTTTTCGCTCAATAACTTATCTTAAAAAAAAGAAGAAAAAGGTCTTCGTTTTTCAACATTTGCCGACTGCCAACTATAAATCCAGTTTATCCGACTCCAGTAACCGATTTGCCCACTAATAAAATTTGTTGGGGGGCTAGACACTCCCTATACCCCCTCGAGACGGCTCTGATTTAAAATATTAGCCAAGAATTTTGACCAACATAATCATTAAATTATGAATTTTTATTTATTTTTACAGGCTTAAACTTTTTAAGGTTTTAAATTTCTGAACAGCAGAAACAATATATTAACTTTGTATTTTAGTTTTATTATTATTATTATAGTTGTAGCCGTAAATTTACATAGAATGTACACATACATCGAGCAGGAAAAACACCCCACTATAAACAACCAGTTTTATATCAATTGTTTAATATCACTTGTTTGAAGAAAATTTTTTGATTGAACTGAAGCTACATATATCCTATATACCCTATATGTATATATACCCTAACCCTAACCCTCACCATCATAACTGCGAACATTCACCACGAACGGACTTTTTTTTTTTTTTTACTTACTGCTCGGTGTAGTAAAGGCGATTTACAAAATCGCCTTTACTACACCGAGCAGTAAGTAAAAAAAAATTTATAATAAAGAAACAACTAAAAAACCTACGAATCTACTAACTAAAAAGATCCTATCAACATCAGGTATGGCTGTAACACTTAAAGAAATAAAAAAACGATGAAAGAAATGCTTAATGATTTTAAAAAGGAAACTTTAGTTTTATTAAAAAACCAAGAAAAAACAGTAATTGATATTATTAGTGCAAATACAAAAATATTAAACGAACGATTGGATAAATTTGAGAAAAATATCACTCAAAATGCAAACAAGATTAAAAAAATTGAAATAGAGCTTGAAGATATAAAAGAAAGTTTAAACTTCAAAGAACACGTAATTGATAAAAAGATTGAAAGTAACAACAAACATTTTTTAAACAAAATCGACATCAACAAACAATTAGAGAAAGAAAGAACTAATAACGAATTTCTAAACGAAAAAATCCGTAACCTCGAAGATAGATCGCGGAGAAATAACTTGAGAATTTAGGGAATATGTGAAGACGAAGTAGAATCTTGGGACAAAACCGAAGAAAAAGTTTATTCATTTTTTCTACAAAAACTGGGTATAAAGAGTATTGAAATTGAACGAGCACATCGCACTGGGCCAAAAAAAGATGGACGTTCGAGGGTGATAGTTTTAAAACTTCAACAATACAAAGACAAAGCTAAGATTTTGAAAGAATCAGCTCGTCTCAGAGAAACAAACATTTATGTAAACGAGGATTTTTCTCGCGAAACAGTTGCAATCAGAAGAAAACTATTTGCGGAAGTAAAAGAACGACGTTTAAACGGTGAGAATGTTTCGGTTCGTTACGATAAAATTATTTCTTTTAAAACTAATATTTTAAAAAACGTTCCAAACAAATAATCGAATTACGCATTCTAAAAAATAAACCTTAACCTAATTTTAATAATCATGGCTTTTATGAACGATTTTGAATCCATTTCTTTTAATTTTTTTGAAGGAAACCACTTTTCCTCTGATAAAAACATAGACCCAGATAATAATTTTTATTACGATACTTTTACGGATTGTGCTTATTTTTATCCTCAAGAGCTTGAAGGTTTTCTTTTTCAAAATGCAATTAAAAAAAGTTCCAATCAAATTAGAATTCTCCACCTCAATATAAGAAGCTTAAATCGGAATTTTGAAAAACTTTTAAATTTATTAGAAGAAACAAAAAATCTATTTAATATCATTTGTTTAACTGAAACATGGGTTACATTAAACGATTTTGACTATAATTTTAATATTCCTCATTTTAAAATTATCTCACAAGAAAGAAAAACGAGTAAACGAGGTGGAGGGCTTCTAATTTATGTTCATGAAAGTATCTTTTATAATATGAGAAACGATTTAAGCGTCTCCGATGGCGATAAAGAAGTTTTAACAATTGAACTTTTACTCGAAAAAACAAAAACCTTACTAAGCTGTTGTTATCGACCACCTGACGGCGTGAGTGAAAACTTTAGCATGTTTTTACAACATATCGTAAATACCAGCGACGCAGAAAAAAAAAAGAGCTTTGTAATTGGGGACTTTAATATGAATTGTTTTCTTTATAACGATGAGTATATTGTTAAAAAATTTTATGACACAATTTTTGAAACAGGGTCTATACCCTTAATTAATCGCCCTACTAGGGTAACAATAAACTCGGCTACCCTAATAGATAATATCATTACAACTGATATTTTTAATAAAGATATTCAAAAAGGTATTTTAAAAACAGATATATCCGATCATTTTCCTATATTCCTTATTATAAACTCGAATTTAAAAAAAAATATTAACACCCCTACAGTTGAGAGAAAACGTGTCTTTAAACAAAAAAACTTTGAGCTATTTAAAGATCAACTATCTTTGCTCCATTGGAATCATATTGATTTTAATGACAATGCAAATAACATCTGCAAAGCATTTTATAAAACATTGTTTTCCGTTTACGACGCTAATTTTCCAATTGTTGAAAAAATAATAAAAATTAACAAAAGCTCAAAAAGTCCCTGGATTACGAAGGGATTAAAAAAATCGTCAAAAATTAAACAGAAGTTGTATATTAAATATTTAAAAACAAAAACATCTGCTAGCGAAAAAATATACAAAAACTACAAATATCTATTTGAAAAAATACGTAAAAACTTAAAAAGAAATTACTACTCAGAACTAATTAATAAATTTAAAAACGATTTAAAACGCACATGGCAAATTATGAAAGAAATTACTGGAAAACAAAAATCGTGCTTAGGTTTTCTGCCGCAGATGATTAAAGTTGATAACATAAGTTTATATGACCCAAGAGCCATATCCCATGAATTTAATAAATTTTTTATTGGGATAGGTCCTTCCTTATCAAATAGGATTTCAAATACGACGGCTTCTTTTAATGATTTTCTCGTACCTATGGATAATTGCATTTGCTCTGATGAGTTATCTTCAGAATTATCTTTTGAGGAATTTGAAGTAGCTTTGAATTCTGTGAAAAGAAACAAAGCAACAGGAGCAGATGAAATTAATGGAAACGTAATTATAGATTGTTTCGATATATTAAAACATATTCTTTTTAAAGTTTTTAGAGCTTCTATAAATCAAGGAATTTTTCCAGAACAATTAAAAGTTGCTAAAGTTACTCCTATCTTTAAAGAAGGTGACAGATCAAATATTAGCAACTATCGACCCATTTCTGTTCTTTCGGTATTTTCAAAAACTTTAGAAAGAATAATGTCTAATAGAATATACAAACATCTCAACAAAAATAACTTACTGTACAACAAACAATTTGGCTTTAAAAAAAATAACTCAACAGAGCATGCAATAATCCAGTTTGTGCATGAAATCTCAAAATCTTTTGAAAAATCACAGTATTTGTTAGGTATCTTCATTGACCTATCAAAAGCTTTCGACACGGTAGATCATCACATTCTGCTTCAAAAACTTGAATATTATGGAATTAATGGTATTGCCTTAAAATGGTTTAGAAGCTATTTAACAAAAAGAAAACAATTTGTAATTAGTAACGACGGCTATCAAAATAATTGTCTTGATATCGTCTGCGGTGTTCCTCAGGGTTCAATCCTCGGGCCCCTACTTTTCTTGATATATATAAATGATCTGAATAAAGCTTCTAACCTTATAAGCATTATGTACGCAGTTGATACCAATCTATTCCTCTCAAACAGTAATATATACGAACTCTTTACTACTATGAATAAAGAATTAAAACATATATCAAACTGGTTTAAATGTAATAAGCTAACTTTAAATATTAATAAAACCAAATGGACTCTATTCCATTCGCATGCAAAAAAGCGATTTTTACCAATAAATTTGCCGCAACTTTTTATTGACGAAATTGAAATAAAAAATGATTCCGTTACAAAATTCTTAGGTGTTTATCTCGATGAAAACATCTCCTGGAATCAACATATTAATTATATATCTACCAAAATTTCAAAAAACATTGGGATTCTATATAAAGCTCGTAACTACCTAAATAAAAATTGCTTAAAACAACTTTATTACTCTTTTATCCACAGTTACATAAATTATGCCAACACTGCTTGGGGGAGTACTGTAAAAAGTAAGTTAAAACTTCTTTATCGTCGTCAAAAGCATGCGATCCGCATAATTAACTATGCCGATCGTTTTACACACACAAAACCTCTTTTTACTGAAATGAGATTGTTAAATTTATTTGAACTCAATGTATTTAAAGTTTTATGTTTTGTATATCTATGGAGAAATAATCAATCCCCTACCGTTTTTAATAATACTTTCAAACTCAAACCTAACAACAAATACGACATGAGAAACATAAACTTTTTAAAAGAACCATTTTGTCACACAAAATTTAATCAATTTTGCATTGCTTATCGTGGACCCCACCTATGGAATAATATAGTTTTGCAGAATTTTGATTTACCAACTTCCTTTTACCTTTTCAAGCTCAATCTAAAAAAATGTATTATTTCACTTGATAATATACTCAGATACTTCTAATATTTTGAAAATTGTTATACAACTTGAATTCAGTACTTTATTTTAATTTTTACTTTATTTTTTAGTATCTTATACTGGTATTTATTTTGCTTGTTTGTGCTTTATAAGGTTCTGATGACAAGATCTTGTGATCTTCTTTCAGATCCTAGCTTATGTTTCATTGTAAGCAGTTTATGTATGTGCGCATCTACGCATTTGTATGTGTATATATGCTTATATTTATATATGTATGTCTGTGTTTTTTCTTATTTTAATTTAGTTGATAAATGTTGTAACACGAATTTAATTGTAACACGATATATATGGCATATATAATTGTACTTTGACATTTTAATGTAAGCAAAATTAAAAAAAAAAAAAAAAAAAAAAAAAAAAAAAAAATTCCGCTCATCTTAGGTGAAATGAACATTATAGTTTAACAATATGATCTGTTCTGATTGTTTATTGGCAATTATTTATAATTATACTAAAAAATTATATTTTTATATAAAATCACCTAAAAAACGTATTAATATAAAATCTTATTTAAATTTGGACGAGCGATTGTGATTTTAAGAATTTTTTTTAAAAAAAAAAAATTCTTAAAATCAAATTCTTAAAGATTTCACGGTCTGGGTTTTTTCGCTACAAACATTTATATTTTATGATACCGCAAAATTTATAATTTTTTTTTTTTTTCGTCTTTTCATAATTCACAGAACAGACGATTTAACAGAAACATCTCATAATCAACAAAATATCATACAGACGCTATAATATTTTAAAAGTGCTTTAACTACACCGAGTGGTTATCAAAAAAAGTTTCAAAATGGCTACTAAAAATTTTACATCTGCACAATTAAAAGATATTTTGGAAAATCATGAAAATACTATTATATATATTATTATATATATGAAGATGTTTAATGATACAATTGAAAAGCTTGAAAACAAATTAAACTCAGTAATTGACAAGAATAAGGACTAAAAAAGGAATTAAGCGAACTTAATAAAGCTGTTGAATTTGAGAGCAATAATTATGATAAAATAGTTGCTGATCGTCAAACATCAAAAACATCATTGATAAATGAATATGCAAATATTAAAATGATTAACAAATTGACTGAGCTTGAAAACAGAAGTCGACGCAACAACTTAAGATTCTGTGGGATTGAAGAAGTTGAAAATGAAAGCTGGGAGGACAGTGAAAGTAAAGTAAGAGAGTTTTTAAATAATAAACTTCAGCTACACGGAAAATTTGAAATTGAAAGAGTATTCTGTATTCTCTAAAGTTTTAGAAAGAATTTTGTACAATAAAACTTATAGTCATCTTACTTTAAACAATTTATTATACAGCAATCAATATGGATTCCAAGAAAATAATTCTACTGAACATGCCATTCTACAATTTACAAGAAATATATCTGACTCATTTGAAAATTCTTAATTTACTTTAGGTGTTTATATTGATTTGGCGAGAGCTTTTGATACTATAGATCACGAAATTCTTTTTAAAAAGTTGGAGTGGTACGGAATTATTGGATAAATATTAATTTGGCTAAAAAGTTAGCTAAATAATTGAAAACAACTTGTTTATGCGGATGATAACGTATCATCAAGTTTGTTAAATATTTCATGTGGAGTTCCTCAAGGATCCATATTAGGACCTCTCCTATTTTTAATATATATTAATGATCAACCAAAAGCTTCTAACCTTATGACAATTATGTTTGCTGATGATCCTAACCTAATTCTTTCTCGTAATAAAATTATTACACTTTTTAGCAATATGAACATTGAACTAGTCAAAATTTCCGAATGGTTTAGATTAAACAAACTCTCACTACATATTGATAAAACTAAATGGATTATTTTTCAACCTTATGGTAAAAAACACCAGCTGCCTAGCAACTTACCTTTTCTATTTATCGATAATATAGTTATTAATAAAGTTTTAGTGACAAGATTTTTAGGTGTATATATCGATGAAAATATTACATGGAAATGCCACATTGCCAACTTGTGCAGTAAAATTTCAAAGAGTATAGACATACTATACAAAATAAGAAACGTTCTCATTAATAGACCTAAATTA
>NC_061164.1:52028159-52080659 GCF_022113875.1 Hydra vulgaris | reverse complement strand
AATCAAGAGCCATATCACCACCACAGAGTAGGAAATTGTGGTAGTAAAAGAAAAATTACCCCAAGGACACAAAAAAATCTGGTTAAAATGGCACTTAATAACAGAAGAACCACATCTAAGGTATTGTGTCAACAACTTAATGAAGCAAGAGTTGATGTTTCTACAGATACTGTTCGGAGCAGGCTTTTTGAAAGTGGTTTGAAAAGTCATCGTCCACGAAATAAACAAAAGATTACACCAGCGATGGCTAAAAAGTGGTTAGAATGGGCTAAAATTCATGAAAACATGTCTATCTATGACTGTAGTAAGGTAAAATATGAGCAAAAATTGTATTCAAAGTCATTTTGAGAGTTTTCACTTATTATTTGATATCAAAATTTTTTTTAAATATAAAGATGAATTCTGAAAAATTTTTTTTTTCTAAAGAATCTCTCAAATTTGATCTGTAATTTTTTGCAAAGTGTTTCTGTGTGCTCATTTATATATTTATTTTATCCAGGTATGTTTTAGCGACGCATCCATCTTTTTGGTGTTTGAAGAACAGAGCCAATATGTTCGAAGAAGACCACGAGAAGAGTTCAAAGCAGAGTGTGTTAGGCAGAGTGTCAAGCATCCAACGTCTGTTATGACGCGAATGTTGTAAATCGTAGAAGACATCATGAATCATGAAAAATATATTAAAGTGATACAAAAAAAGTTAATGCCCCAAATTAAGGCAAGGTTTTCAGAGGGAGATGTAATTTTTATGCACGATGGGGCTCCATGTCATAAAGCAAAAAAAGTGACAGAATTTTTTTAGCAGAGCAGAATCAAGACATTGCTGTGGCCAGGAAATAATCCCGACATGAACCCCATCGAAAATTTGTGGGCTATTGTAAAGAAAAAGATCAAGAAAGAAATTACCACGAAAGTGCTACTCATCAAAAAACTGATACAAATATGGCATCAAGACATTAAAAATATTTGTAAAACTCTGGTAGAAAGCATGCCAAGCCGTATTAATATGCTAATTAAGTTCAAGGGGCTCCATACCAAGCAATAATTAGGTTTTTTTTATATTTACGTACATTATATGTGTAATAATTTTATAAAACTAAAAAAAAATGAGAAAAAAATTTTAATTTAATAATTTGAACATGTCTGTATTTACCCAAAGCTGGCAATAGTAAAATATCTCTTGAACAGGTATATACGGAAGAGGGAGGTTTTGCATGAAGTCAAAACATAATGCGGCTACTTTGGAATTGTATTACAAGATTTGTTACGTCTCTAATCTTTTTATAAAATTTATTAGCACGTCTTTTGTGGACCATGAGCAGCGCTGCCGCCACTCTTTTAGCATTGTCTTTTAAGTTTTTGTCGCGTATTCTTGATCCCAAGTTCTCACATTCTAAGTACACGTCAACTTGACGAATTTCAAATCTGAGATTGTAGTTTTCTTGAACATAGTTTAGGTAGTACTCATACCTAATTTTATTTGTCATATCGGGGTGTTACTTCATAAACAAACTACGCATTGTTTTAATATTTAATCGTCTAGGCAAATATTTCAAAGTTTCGGAAGAATAATGACATGTTTTTAATGGGAATGACTCAATATGTAATACTGCATCCAGCTAAACATCGCCTGCCTTGGGGCTCTTGGTTGAGTAAATGCTAGAGATGGTGTCTCTATAAAAATACTCATCTTGGGAAGATGTTAACTGAATCCAGCTACTGTCTTGTAGAAGGCCTCCTAGGCAAAGACTTTAGGGGTAAGCAGAAAAATTCTGCTAACCAGTCTCGAACTCCTTCTTCATCTATTAGGCTGGCGTAGATGTAACCTGTGTTACATTATTTCCTGCCTAGGATGATGAATGCTGGATCTCCTTGACTCTACTCATAGAATTTTGCTTATGCCTCTTTGATAATGGCTATGCAACTCTTCCTGTTATCTCCATTTGAGGGTACAGCTCTTAAACTCAGTTTAATGGTTCTGAGGCCGGCTGGTAGTAAGGTTTCCCGAACTTTGTGGTAGCTCTCAGAGAGGCTGATTCCATCAACAGCTGCAAAATATCAGAGTATTAACAGTGCCATGTTGCGCATGGATGGTGTCCCTGTTAATGCTTTTGGTGTGCATTATCAAGGCCAAATAAGGAGCCCTATGTCACGGCTTAGGGTTAATTAACAGGAGTGAGACAACTGCATAACTCATTGATTAGGAGGCTGTGCTCTAACTATGAATGAGTCAAGTTCTCATTAAACCCAAATCATGACAACCTTCAACTTTTCAAGCCTTCTGTCAACCGTTTCCTTGCTCTATAACTCTGTTCTTTTTTTTCCTAGTAACTCCCGACTTAATAGTGGTTGCTTGCAGCCTTGTTGGGAGTGAATGTAATTAAAAAAAAAAAAAATATGTGCTCTTAGTTTATTAATGAATTTGTCATTGATTTTAGATGTTCGATTGCTGTGCTTTCCACGTCCATCTTTAGGTAACACTCCATATAAAAGAATATTTGTTAGTCGCTATACTTGAATGTGCGATATGGCATGCAAACTTATGAAGGCATTTTTACATACAGAAATGCAATTACTGTTTTTAATCGCAAAATATAAAAAATTACTTGCTCTAGGTTTTGCGTTTGCTGCACTAACTTTAGTTTTTGGACGTTGTCTGATGACAGTACTGTGTTCAATTATTCCGAGTCAAAAGGTATCAGACTCAATTTTACATTTACAGTCGTACAAATAGAATTTATTAAACTTGATTTGGCGCGCTATTAGAATTGAGTAGAAAATCTGTACTAGTTGTGGACAACTATTGTTCATTATCTAGTTTAAATCTACTTTATGGTAAAAAATAATGAAAGATAGATGGACTAGTATTATTTTTGTAGTACAAAGAGAGATCGACATAAGTTAACAACAGTTCATAGAGAGATCGACATAAGTTAACAACAGTTCATAGAGAGATCGACATAAGTTAACAACAGTTCATACAGAGATCGACATAAGTTAACAACAGTTCATAGAGAGATCGACATAAGTTAATTAAAATTATGAAAAAAAGTGCAAAAATCAAAAAATGGACTAGTACTGTTATTCTTCTTGCCATGTCAGTTATAACCTCTACCTAAATTGCATTAAAAGCCATTAAAAAATAGTAGTAAATTCCGTTTTCAATTAAACTTATTACATTTTAAAATTTTAAAATTCTAACGCCAAGATTTACATTCTCCGATAAAGAAAAAATAAATAAAAATAAAGATCAAAGCCTCCGATAAAGATCAAAGCCTCCGATAAAGATCAAAGCCTTTCTCCGATAAAGATCAAAGTCTTTAGGACATTGCGTTTATCAAACAGGGAAATTGCTCGTAAACTGAGACGCTCACCACGTTTAATCAATAATTTTGTAAATAATTCAACAAATTATTGCACCAAGCATCAAAGTGGTAGAAAACCTTTACTTACAGCTTGCCAAAAGCGACGAATTGTGCATGCCACTAGTAACCAGACCATCTCCTCGAGACAAATAGGCGCTAATTTGGGATCAAAATGCTCAAAATGGACGGTGAACTGTAACAAGCAATTAACAAGTCAGGTATTCTCAGATATGCAAAAAAACACAAATCTCCAGCAATAACTGAAGCTCACAATCGCATTCGTCTTCAATGGGCCAAGGACCACATGACTTGGGAAAATAAATGGCAAAAAACTGTGTGATCCGATAAAAAAATTCAATCTTGATAAACCAGATAGCTTCAATCAGTGATTTTTTTGTTCAGTAAAAAAATTTTGTTTTAGTTTTTATACATTTCATGTTAATTTAATTTTAGTTTTAGTTTTTATTTAATTCAATTTTCGTTTGTCGTATAAATTTTTTATCTCATCTAATTATAATTTAATATAATTTATAAATAATATAAGCATATATAATTAAAAAGTAGGTCTTAGTTCTATAAACAAACAAAATAATGCGAAAAATAATAAAAAAAACGAGGTTTTCAGCTAATGATGCACTATGTGGGTAAACGGCACATCTCATCTTTCAGAAATTTAAAGCATTTTGGCACAATGATCTGTTATTTCAATAAAATACTTGTTGAGTTCATTTTGTGCTTCATTACCTGGAGTTATTCAGCAGAAAGAGTAGATGCACTTGCTAAAGGTAAATCGTGTTGCATCGATTTTTTAGCCTCTAAAAAAATGTATGTGCTTTCACACTCTCTGATTTGCGCATTGTTTAAAAGAGTTATTGCACATGTGGGATCAAGTAGACATGCGGCACTTGGCAGAGGATTGAAATTAGGATCGTTTGGCGACAAAAGAACGGCAAAACGACGGCGTAAATCTGAAAGCATTTTAACTGCTACGTTTTTGGCATTTCCAAATTGCTCAAGGTGACATTTTAAATTAAGTATCGAAGGTATAACACTGGATAGTAAAAGTGCATCCGTCTTAAGAATATCAGTTTCATTGGCAAAAGGTCTAAAAGATTGACAAAATCCTAATGCTTTATCGTATATGTTATTGAATTATTACTCTAAAATGATAAAAATGAGTTGTTTGTTTCAAAATGAAAACAATTCCTCCAACATATAAACTAATTTTAAGATTTGTTGCGTTCTTTCCAAACAACTTTTTATTGCTTACTTTTTTACCATCAAGTATGACTAAACATACTGATTTGTCGGATGTCGCATCGTAATTAAACCATTTCCATACTGAACTCTTCCTTTTCCTACCAGCACTAAGTTTACTCAAACTCATCTAGTAAAATTAGAAAAAAAACTAGAACGAAAACATTTTCGTTTTAATGTAATTTTCGATTCAGTTTTTACTCCGTTCGAAAATTTAAAATTACCATTTTTATTCTCTTATCGATCTTAAAAAAATTTTTTTTATACTTTTTGTTTTCGTAAATGAAAGGCTTTTTTTTTCGTTCCCGTTTTCGTTCTTGTGTACGAAAATATAATTTACTTCAATTACTACTGGCATGACATTAGAAAAGAGAAAATATTTTCAAAAAGAAGGGCTATGGAAGGCGGAGGAGTAATGATTTGGGGTGCTTTCGGTTATTTTGGTAGAACTTCGATTGACTTTATTACTAATAAATAAAATGCCTAAGGATATAGAAATTTGTTGAATGGTCATTTGAATTATATTTCGCAAAAATTTGGTAACACTAACTTTATTTTCCAGCAAAAATGCTCCAGTTCATAGAGCAAAGTCATATATCTCATAGTTTACCAGCAAGAAAATTAAATTATTAAAATGGCCTCACCTGATTTAAATCCCATCTAAAACCTATGGGGTATCTTAGCAAGACGTGTTTATGAAGAATGTTAACAATATTCGAATGTCGATGAATTGAAGAAGGCAATTGTCCATGTTTGCAAAAACATATTTCTTGCAGACTTAGAACACATATGAAAGGCCAAATCAAAAATTTGAATTTATTTAGAATGGCGGCAATGAAACAAAGTATTAATAATAAAATAAAACCGCAATACAAAATATTATGGACATTTGTAGAGTAAAATTGAAATGAGTTTATAATTTTGGACCATTATTTTTCTAAAGTTTTCAAGTCAATTAACGAAATGAAACTAGACTATTACAAATGAAATAATAATCAAGTAAGATATTACACAATTGATTAATTTAAAAATAATTATTTAATTATAAGTGAGATCTTGAACTTTAGGTGAGATTATAAATATGCACCGCACTTTATATACAAACGCGCACACGCATTGACTCTAAAAATAATAACAAAAAACTTAAAATTTTTGTTTAACTAACTTGTACAGTGTTTAATATACACATCTATATTGTTGTATTTATAATATAATAAAAGTACATGATATATTAATTTTTTAATAACAAAATTGCACCGAAATTCTCTACTAGTATACTAATGTATTATTTACCTTGTATTATATAAATGTATCATTTCTTACAATTTCTTACAATTACTGTTTATGTAACTAAAAATACACTGTACAACGTAATTTTCAAAATTTATATTAATAGGCAAACAATTAAAATTCATTTTATTTAAAGATTTGACTGCACTCGTCTTTGGTGGTACATCATGAAAAAAGACGATTTTGACGATTTTCGATAGTTGTTCCAAATTTAAGAAATCTATATCAGAAAAAAAAATCAATTTAACGAAAGGAAAAGTTCTTACTTAAATCTGAATGCATGCAATCAGTTTAAAGTGAGATACATACAAAAAATATCCTCAAAAATAATAAAAGTTTCAATAAATTATTTAGCTACATTATATTTTGGGTTTCTTCTTCTTATTTTTTTAATATTGTAAGTTTTCAAATTTAAATGCAAATGTATACTTTACAAAACAACTATAATATTTAAACCATCAACAATATGAAACAAGTTTTGGACATTAAGAATTACAAATCTTAACTAAATTATGGATACATGTACCAAAAAGGCATTTAGCAAATAGCAATAATTAATTTCTGCTATTATCATTGTTTTTATTTAAAATTCTTAAAGTTACAGCAAATGCAACAACAGATTTTAAATTGCATTGTTTAAAACTTTTTTGAACACAGTATTTCTTGTATAAAAGATAAATTGACGAAATTCTGTTGTCTTCCAGTATTCAAAAAGATCTCTTTGACTTCTAACTCAGAAGCAGTGCACTGTGGTCCAAATAGTGGACAAAATGAAAAAATCTATATTTCGAGACTAAAACTTTTTTATGATTTTTTGAAACTCGAAATTCGAATTAAATGGAAAAGACTAGAGGTCATTATCATGCCTGGTTAAGAAATGACAACCTTTCAAAGTTTTAAAAAACATGTGAAAAAAAATGTTCATACCGCAGAGTTAGATTTTTCACATACATTTTTTTAATTTCAATTATAAGCAGCAGATTTATAGACAAAAATGAAAAATTCATTTCTCACGAAATTGAATGAACAAAATAAAAGCATTAATTTCATTTTTCTTTTAACGTTATTAATAAAAAAATTTAACCACTTTTAAAAAAATTGAATGGAAAAGTCAGTTTCCGCAAAAAAATAATCTCTTAATATTTGTATACTTCCTCAAATATTTCAAAAACCGGAGATTTATTAATACTAAACCATATAATATTTGGAAACTGACACGGAAATTTGCGATTAATTTGGCATGCTACATATATTTACCGAATACCCGTTTTTTAAGTTATTTGTGGTTATAAAAACTATGTTTTATTGTTTTTTTAAGCATAATGTACTAGATATTAAATTTCTAAAAAGACTTAAAAAATACAAGGAAACGCTCAAGTTTAATTTTTTTATTTTACATAAAAAAAGTATTAACAATGTCATTTTCATGTACTTTGAAACATGTTTTTTTACTAAGCCCTATCTCACTACACAATTTGCATTGTGTTCGACCTTTGTTCCTTTGCTCGGTAACTAAAGGGTCAGAACCCACCCAGAGTCTTTAAAAACAATCTTCCAAGTTCTGCAACTAATTTGTTTTTCTTGATAGTTTTTCTCTAAATATTCTAAGTTGTTTGTTGTTGGCCTCCATGCCTTCCTCGTTCCATGATTTAAGTCCTGTGTCATTATTTAACTCAAAAAGCTCCCAAGTATGTCCAAATAACTTATGAATAGTCGGTGTCAAACTAACCCAGGGCATTTCTTGTCAAAGAAGAATATTTGTCTCCTTACATATATTTATTTATTTTAATTTTCTTACTAGATGACATAACACGAATAATATTAGACAACAAGAGACCGAACCACTCTGCAAACATTCTGGCATGTTTATTTGAAATGTAGTCAGTAATCAGTTTTTTATTTTTCTCATTATAAAGAAGACTTCTAGCTACATTTTCAGTTGTAGTACTACCCCCTTGACCTAATGAATCTGCAAAATCCGACTTGATTCGTGTTTTTTGCCAATTAACTCCTGTATATATTTTTTCTCTATTTCAAGGAAGTGCGTAGTACTGGCTGTCTTAGACTCTGTCGATGCGTGAACTCCTGCAGCTACATGAACCACAACTTTCATAAAGTGGTCAAATCCACGGAGTAATGTATGGAGAACTTGTACAGACCTTACGTTAGATCCAGCTATTGGACTTGCTGTTTGTCCATGGCGAACATCATAATCCTTTGACTTTTTAGTTAAAGAGCCGTCTTTTTGAACTAAATCCAAAAATATCTGCTCCATGGTTTCAATATCTCTATGTTTTGCGAATACCTGTTCAATTGTACATATATCTTCACTTTGTTCCTTAGATAAATCACAAAGATCACAGTAAGCACCTTTAAGGCCCTGATATATATTTGATGCTTTTCTGTTAAAACTGTCTGCGACAATGTTCACTTTAATATTCAAATATTGTCCGTTAAAGATAATAATGAAACATTCCTCCATCATTGTTTTGATATCTGCATTAAAAACAGTTAAAGATTATGCATTCTCACGTCATTATTTTCCCATTTAAAGCATAAGAGGCCTCTGTGAAAAATCTGAGTTTAGGGATATTTGTTCCCGTATTAAGTTGTTTTCATCTGCATTAGAGTTTAAAAGTTTCAGAGGGCAAAACATTGCCATGATTATATTATTGGTATTTACATTGTGTAGCTGATTATACATTTTATGTCCTCCACTGCCATCATATCCAAATTAAATTTCAAGAACAAAGTTTGTTAGTTCATTTGTTATATGGACATTTTCAAGCTTAAGAAGTTGGGCTACTGTGATTTTGACAGACTCTGTAAAGTTAGAGTAAACTCCAATATATGGTTCAGGTAGGGAAACGGTTCTCAGAGGAGTAATAGAATTTTTGAAGTCTTGAACCTCTTTCCAGCTTGGGTAAACATCGGTATTGTTAGTAATTAGCATTTTCCTCAGTTTTCTGTATGCTGATCGACCCAGCAGTGAATCACAGCAGATTGAAACAGCTGTCACAGTTGTCATTTGAGTAGTTTTGACACAGTTAGAGGATGAACATCTAGATAATAGGAAATCACAAACCTCTTTCAGATCAATATTTTCAATTTCAGCAAGTTTGTTTACATTTTTCCAGATTTCTTCTGTTCTTCGAATTTTTGACTTTTGAGAAATACTATCCCATTTTTTTCTATTTCTTTGCGTATCTTCTTCTGAATTGTAGTCATCTTCTTGGTTTATCATATCTTCATCAAATGACAGCAAAACCTATATATGAAATTATAAAACTAAAAATTTTAATAATTATTATTAGTAATATCAAACATTATAACTTATAATCACAAAAGTAATAATAATGATTTTCGTCAAAATTAAGTTTTGTTTATAAATGCAGTAATATTTGCGCTAATTAAAAAATATTCTATAATAATTATGTCTTTTTTTTTTTTAATTTACATATATATTTGAAGTTTGTAATTATCTCCACTTTTCCCAGCTTTACTAGAGCTTCTTTGTCAATCTTGATACGTTTTGCAATAAACATCGATTTTTTTAGGTTGCTGAACTGCCTAAATGTATTTGTTAAAACTAACTCTGAATGTTCGTCAATGTCGTTAATATTCTCTAACATTTTAAACACTATAATTAATGCTTGTGCTGAATTAACATTTTTATCTAATATTATTTTGAAAACTTCTTGTTCTGTAAAAAGAACCATATTGAACAGAGAAATTAACAGAAACAAAGTAATATACTTTTACTAATTGGTTTTTTTAACGTGTTCAGTGTTTAATGTTTGTTCTAATTCTGAATTCAATAATTTTATTGTAAAAAGCTTTAAGCCATTTAGTGACGATTATGTGGTTAAACAATTTTTATTGTTAATTATTATTTATTGGTATATATGGCTTTTAATGTTAATTTTTGAGGGTTTTAATTCAATATAAACTATTGCTAGAATTCGTAAATAGAAAGTTTTAATTCAGTGATGAATGTTATTACCTAATTCCTGTGTTTCATGCAAGCTATAGCTTGCATGAATAATTGTAGTTATAACTACGCAACATAAATAAAATACTATTCGATATTTTCATATTGCAAATACAAATCATTATTTATGGTTTACAAAATTAAATAATTAAAAAGCTTGATTCGGCATAAAAATTTAGGCTGTATACACAGTAATTGCAGGGGTTGGAAAATGGTTTTTGCCGCTTTTTTATGGAAAATGCAAGCAAAGGAAGGAGGTGGTGCTGTTAGGAAATTTTCAAACTTAAAAAAAAGAAAAAAAACGTTTTTTTTAAACACCCATAAACACATAGGCCGCAATCTGAGGCAATTTTGACCTGCCTTCAAATAGTTATATAAATTTGTCTGCAAAACAGCCCAAACAGACCACTGTGCAGTGAAATGGAAGCAGTGGACTGATCAATTTCCAGCATTTGATTTAAAATGAGTCTTTTCTGAGCAAAGCTGATATAAACTTTTGATTTTACTCAACATAAAAATATTGATGACAATCTTCAAAAAAAAAATTGCGCAGAAAAAAAAATGTGACGGCTTTTTATATAGCTTTTCGTAAATACCAGAATATTCCTGACAGAATATAGTTATAGTATATTTTTTTAAATTTGGTTTGATTTCACTTAACTTCTTTTTTAATTTAATTTTGATCTAGCAATTTTCGTTTAAGCGCTCTGTATTCAAATTTCAACTTTCCTGCTAAACGTTTATATTTCAACAAATCCAAGCACGATTATTCGTGTTTTTGATTAATACGTTGTATTGAACTCAAATTTAAAACTTAAAACAAGGTGCACATTTTTCTAGTACCAACAGCAGTATATAATACGTGATAAATAATCTGGCTATTGACAATACCAGATGTGGCGGCTGGGTTAGAACCTTTACTTTTCTTTCTATTTATCTTCAACATCAAACCTATTATATTATTATTTTATTTTCAGATGAGTCCAATCGTTTTTTTTTCATAAAAATATTGAAACACTTTCTAAAGTAGTCAATGTAAAACTAAATAAAGTAATTGAATGGTTTATATGTCTTCGAATGTTCAAAAAACGAAATTTTCCCTTTTCCACAAACTAAGCAAAAAACAAAAGCTCTTATTTAACATATTTCCTAATTGTTAAAAACTAACATTAAAAAGCAAACATCGGTTAATTATTTATAAATAACTTGATAGAAAAATAAATCTCAAAAAATATTAGCTTGATCTATAGAGTAAAAGCATTTTTAAATTTAAGGTCAAAATTTATATTTTCTTTTACACATAGTTATTTAATTACTAATTATGGTAACACCATATGGGCAATTTTTAATTACAATAAGTTCAGAAAACTGTACGGTGTGGTTGGTAAACAACAACATACAGTTAGGACCGTATTTGGAGATGATATTAAGAACTGCTGACCATTACTTTGAAAAGTTTTCCAAACATTGTTTCCGAAAAGAATATTTTTTATATCTTATAATCAGTTTAAAAATAACACAAAAAAATAAAGTTGTGTTTATAACATACAGAATTTAATTTAGGGGCCACCCATAAAGGATGTCATCCAAATAGGGGGAGGGGGAGAAGTTGAGATAAAAAGGACAAAAAAGGACAAAGGAAGGGGTGAGGTTGTCAGAAAAAGACGTCACTTTATAGATATTTTATTTTAGTTTAATTAATAGTTATTTTTAATTTTATTTTTCAAAGATTCAAACATCATTGCGAAATGAAACAAATTTTTTTGGGGTGAAAAAGAAGGGGTGGGGCAGGATTTTATGACGTCCTTTTACAAGGGAGTGTAGGAAAAAAGGACAACCGGTAACAAAGGGGGGAGGTGTCAAAAATTGGCTAAAAAAAGTGACGCCCTTTATGGATGGCCCCTTATCTTATTTTAAGTGTTTCTTTTAAAATAGATCAATAAGATAAAATCATCTAAAACACTAAATCTACTAAAAATCAATGTAATTAATTAACTTTAAATAAGTTAACCTTAAATTTAATTACCCTGTAATTTCAAAAACAAAATTAAACCATTACTGACAATAACTATTTCAATAATCAAGTTTTCTTTTTAGTTTTTTAACTTTTTAGTTCTTTCTTTTTCTTTCTTTTTTTTTTTTTTTTTTTTTTTTAATCTAATTTATTTATGGTATTATCCATTAATTAAGACAATTTTATTTTAATGTTAACATTTTTGTTAATATCTATCATGTTTCTTAGTTTAAAATTTATACTCTTGGATAAAAAGGGTTCATATTTGTACGAATATATTGTAGCTATACCTGCTTTGAAAACAAATGTGTACCACCTAAAAAAGCTTTCTATTCAAAGCTGTTTAAAAGAGGAATTAAAAATAAAAACTATCGATTTGCACAAAAATTTTAGCTACACCTACCCCAAACGTGAGAGCAACAAGTTGATAAAATAATTTTTATACTATTCTTAACTAAATCTATATTCATCGACAAATTTTACAATAAAAAGTTTTAACCCCCTCAATTTGAGGGGGTTGCAAATTTTGTAAGGCCATAACTGTTGAACGCTGATAGATTATTGTGTGAGTTTTAAAACTTATCGTTGAATATATACTTGGTTAAAAATAGTAGAAAAAATATTTTATCAACTTGTTGCTCTCACGTTTGGGCAGGTGTAGTTAAAATTTTAGGGTTTTTTTTGTTCCCAGGCTCCAATCATTGCAACTTTTTGCAAAGCATCTTTATTTGACATAGGTATAAACATATAAATGTTTGGAGTTTGCTCCATGTCTGAAAGTTAGCTATCTCAACGACTAAAAAATGCTGGATCGCCCCTGGTATATACTAGCCAGAATTGGTTAAAAAACTCGTTTCTAATATACGCAAACAGGAAAGGGAGCTCACAAAACTCATAAAGAAACAAGTAAAGCTCATCGAATGCAAAAAAACTTGATATACTGATATACGTCGGAAAGGCGGTGCTCAACCTTTGAAAGCATCTTATGTATGATTTCTGGTATAATCGGATTAAAGCCGAATATAGTTTGAATGCTCAGCTAATACACGCTGTTACTGAAGCTTGCTTTTTTTTTTTGAAGTGAGACATAAAGATGTTTATGATGATATGAAAAAAAATATAGACATATAATTTTTGCCAGAGAAAAGATTTGATGCAAAGAAATTTGTACCACGCATTGCTTTTTACCTGATGGGATCCTAAAGCGCTAACATCTTTTTTTACCACTGTGTCTACCTCTGAACTTCCTTGATATCCATGTACCTTCCTCTGAACTTTGTTGATATCCTTTGCCTGCCTCTAGAACTTCGTTGATATTCATCTCCATCATCCACAATTGCACCTGCATTCAGTGGAAATTGAAAAGTGACCCTTATCAATCACTTCAGAAAATTAGTTGTAAATCTGAGGACAGCCATCGTCCTACCATTTTGTAATGTCTTTAACTGCCTTTAACTGCCAGACAAGTGTATTGGTACCAAAGTTGATTAACGCTATGAAGAAAAAAGACAATTTTTTTTTGCTTATTCCTCACAGCTAGTGCAACTACAGTGTAATCACAAGTACATCCTTTATCTGCAAGAATTTTTATAGTTTCCTTTAATCCAACGCATACGGCTTTTTTGAAGGCATCAACCTGCATTCTAGTGTCAATATTTTGACTATAAGGGCATTTTTCATAAAAATGTTTAATTATTTCAAGATGTTGATATTTAATTGCCTCAATAAGAAAAGATTTGTCGCACTCAATGTTGTTTTTGATATGTATTTTCACAGTGTCATACCTTTTCTGCACGCGATGGGGCAGATAACGTTTTGAGGTTCGATGCTAAACCCAATTTTTTTTGTCTAGTTAGAGTAAGACGCATTTTTTCATTACTCATGCTTATAATTTTTAATTCAAGATCTGAAGAAAAGTATACATCAGTAGAAAATCTCGACAAAAAAAACTTTGGCAAAAACTGTAATTAATTTTTAGACTTTCTTTCTCAAATAAGTTAAAGCCTAGTTTGTTTGTATAGAAAGTCTCTTAACCGCCTTTGATAAAGCCCGTCGGGCATATCAACTAAGAGTAAATACCTACTTAGAATTAATCAACATACTATAAAAAGCATGGGGTTGCATTGCAATGCAACCCATAGCAAAAAAGGCTTTGCTATCAACGCGTTTGACACATAAAGCAACTCAACAAGCCATATCGAGTTACTTTATGCGTAAATATTTACACTGCTTTGGTACCACCTCTCGAAACCTGTGTTTAATTATATTGTATCTAATAATATTGCGATGAGTTGATAAGAGACTACGCTCTAGTCGACTCATCGCCTAACTTAGCTGCTTCTATGCTAAAATAATTAATTATAAACAAATAAAAATAAACAAAAAATTTTTAAATATTAAAAGTGTTATCCTAAATTGATTAATAGAAGTACTACAATAAATAAAAATAAGGTAAGTTTTTTCTTTATTTTTTTTTTCCGTTTTATTTGTTTGCCCAATTTTTTTTCTAAAGTTTTTTACTACGGAAACTATCATTAACTTCAACGTAGTTGCTTATTTTTGCTTTTGCTGCTCCCTCAGCCTGGAGCTTTTCGTTTATTTTATTAATTACTTCTATAAAATTTTGTTGCTATTTTACTTGTGCCTTTTTAAGTTTTTTTGCAGCTTTGTTATGCCTTTTTCTCCAAAAAGAGCCATGCTGATCCCCGTTATTTTTGTAATGTTTTATATTTATAATTATTCAATTAATTTGTCAATATGCTTACATGAATCCAATTTTAATTCACCAGCTTTTGCTTTAAAACTTCTTAAAAATTGAGAAAGACAAGGAACTTGCTTCACGCATTTCAAAATCTTAGTTTTCTTAAATATAAAGGCGGACGCAACTGTGCCTGCCACAACTACGACCGAATAATATAAAAAATTGGCTGTTGATTTTTAGGATCTAAATCAGCACTTGGTGCTTATGAAACGGTAGTTGATTTTGTTGGGGTGATTGGTAGTGGTGCCGTCAACATTTTCAATTTTAAATCGAAAAGATTTTGTTTAATATTGTTTATCATTGCTCCAAATGAAAGTTAAATGAAACATTAAGAATTTGAGTTACATTGAACTACCATTCTTGAAGTTACATTAAACTTATCTTTTGGTATTGGGCCATGGTTATACCGCAGCTTGGTTTAAAAAAGTGAAAGCCTTCAAGCCACTTTTATGTCACAGTTTATTTAAGGCAGAAATATTCAAAACTATTTTTTCTTATTATTTCAGCAAGCATAATTGCATCATTGATGGTAGAAATAGATACAGTTGTTAATCCAATGTTTTGCTTTTTAAGAAATGTATAATCTTAAAAAAGTTTTGTTCTTTAATTCGATGTTTTTAAGTTCAATGATTGTATCACTGAATCCAAGCTCGACAGTCAACGGTCACCTCTCGCAAAATTTAAAATATCAAGCCAACGCGCAAATGGTTCAAAATGATTGTAGAGGAAAGCGTACAAATTATCAGTGATACTCAAATGGAAGAAATAAAAAACCATCTCAAGTCTAAAAGATTTGCTGCTGTATTGATATTTATATCTTTTCACGTGCAAGAAAGTGTCGAGTTAGACCAGGTGAAGTTTTAACAATAATTAGTTTGATTTTTATTGGTATATTTTTAGTTTTACTTCTTACATGTATTTGGAGGAAAAAAGTAATTAAATATATGCAAAAGCGTGTGAAAAAGTTAGTTTTTGAGGAGCTATTGGATGAAATTGTAGAAAGCGTACCATCAGCCGAGGCATAACTTAAAGTTAACTCGGTAACACCCTCCAGAGCGAGAATTGCCGCAGCAATCTCAAGAGGCAACTGTTTAAAACTGCTTGAAAAGAATGTAACTTACCAAGAGCTGGCTAACAATTCTGCTGAAGAAATACGACGGCTTACACAAATTTTGTAAAAAGGTTGAGCTGCGTCAACTGGAAGATCGACTAAGAAGAAACAATCTGCGGCTTGAAGGAATAACTGAAAGCGAATCTGAAAGTTGGAATGAATCTGAAGAAAAAGTTTTAAGTATCTTTGAAAAACAACTAAATGTAAGTGGCGTAGTTATCGAAAGGGCGCATAGAACCGGAAAAATCGGGCAGAGTAAACCTAGATCAGTCGTGATAAAACTCCTGAACTATAAAGATAAAATTAACATATTAAAGAATTCAAAAAAGTTAAAAGGAACAGGAATATTTATAAATGAAGACTACTCTTTGGATACCCTAACCATACGTAAAAAACTCTTTGAAGAAATGCGAGCTCACAGGAATAACGGTAAATATTCTGTCGTTATTTATGATAAATTAGTAGTTAAAGATTTTAAAAAATCTCATAAAAATGCTTAAAGTTTATTTATTTTTTGTATATATTTTTTGTAATTTAAATAGTATTTTTATTTATTATTGCTAAAATGGCGGAAGCCAGCAATAATAATGTTTTTGACATATCAGGAAGGAAAAACACACTAAACCGAAGTAATGACGATGATAAAAATATTAACATTTTTGACGAAATTTTAGTAGAAACGGCTTATTACAATGTTGACGATGTTAATCATGTTCTTAATTCTTTATCATCCCATTTTTCATTATTACATTTAAACATCAGAAGCATAAATAAAAACTTTGATAATTTAAAATTTATGTTAAATAATATAAGTAACAAGTTTAGTATTATCTGTCTGACTGAAACTTGGTGTCATCGAGACACGATTAATTCTAACTTTCAATTATCAGGATATAAATCCATTCATCAACCTAGAGTAAACGGCATTGGTGGGGGCGTATCAATTTTCGTCCAAAACTCATTGACTTTTAAGTACATAGAAAACCTCAAAGTAAATGACGTTGATTGTGAGTCATTTACAATTGAAATAATTAATAAAACAAATAAAAATGCATTTATAACAGCATTATATAGACCACCTAATGGTAATTACAATCAATTTGAAAACCACTTAAACTACTTGCTACCAAAGCTCATAAAAAAACATGTGTATTTATTAGGTGATTTTAATTTGAATTTTTTGAATTATAAAACAGATAACCACGTCGTGCGTTTTACAAATACACTTTTGCAGTACAATCTTTTCCCTATGATTAACAAGCCAACACGCGTGACTAAAACAACTGCATCCATTATCGATAATATTATTACTAACAATTACACAAGCGTGGAATGGCAAAGTGGTATTATTAAAACAGATATAACTGACCATTTTCCAGTTTTTCTGAGTACATATTCTGCAAACCCTGAGAAACATACAAAAACAAAAACTGTATATGAAAGAAAAATAAATAATGAATCACTCGCCACGTTTCGAGACCTCTTACGAGAAGTAAACTGGGAACTATTGACTGATTGCAATGACGTAAATAACGGCTATGAATTTTTTATTCACGTGTTCACTAAGCAATACGAAAAGGCCTTTCCAAAATTTAAAAAAATTATTAAACCTAAAAGTTTGCTTAGTCCGTGGATGACGAAAGGACTCATTAAGTCGTCAAAAAAGAAACAAAAACTTTACCAAAAATTTCTTAAAAAAAAGAACTACAAAAACGAAATAAAATACAAAAAATATAAAAATTATTTTGAAAAATTAAAAAAGCAATCAAAAAAAAATTACTACTCTTCATTACTTAATAAAACATTTGGCAATGCAAGAAAAACTTGGAATGTAATTAAAGAAATAACAGGCGTGGGTAATGTAAAAAAAGACAATTTCCCAAAAAGATTACAAAGAGATGACAATTTAGGTGATGCTTCTGTAAATAAAGAAATTGCAGAAACATTTAACAACTTTTTTATAAATATAGGAAAAAAACTAGCCGATGCAATTCCGGAGGGAAAAAAATCATTTAAATCCTTTTTGAAAAAATCTGATTTCTTCATGGATGAGTCAGAGCTTTTGATTGAAGAACTTCGGCAAGCGATTAGTATGCTTAAATCAAATAAAAGTGCGGGTCTGGATGAAATTAAACCTGATGTTGTAAAAGCTGTCTCTGATATCATAGAGAAACCCCTTTTCATAATTTTTAATCTATCCCTAAAAAACGGCATTTTTCCCGACCAACTTAAATTAGCAAAAATAATTCCAATATACAAAAGCGGCGACGACTCAATAATATCTAACTATAGACCGATTTCCATACTTTCCTGTTTTTCCAAAATATTAGAGCGTATTATGTTCAACAGGCTGTACAATTATCTTGAAAAAAATAATATTCTTTATCATAAACAGTTTGGTTTTCGAAAAAACCATTCTACGGAACATGCCGTAATTGATCTTGCGAACCAAATTTTACAAGGTTTTGAAAACAATTGTTACACACTTGGAATTTTTCTAGATCTATCAAAGGCATTTGATACTGTAAACCACAAGATTCTTATCTACAAACTACGTAGTTACGGAGTAGTTCACTCTAATTTAAAGTGGCTTCAATGTTATTTAGAAAACCGTAAACAAGGTGTACCATATGATCTAACATGCTCCCCATTTGAATCAATAAGTTGCGGAGTTCCACAAGGATCAATACTTGGACCTTTATTGTTTTTAGTTTATATCAATGATATTTTTTTGTCTTCAAAAATACTTAATTATACTATTTTTGCTGATGACACTAATGTTTTCTTTTCTGACTCAAATTTAAAAAATATTTTTTATTATGTAAACGCTGAACTAATATATCTTAATGAGTGGTTTATAGCAAATAAACTATCATTAAATATTGAAAAAACTAAATATATTTTGTTTGCTAAACCATCTCAATCCGAGAACCTTCCACTTAAACTTCCAGAACTAACAATTAACAATATTAAAATAAAAAGAGTTTTTTCAATGAAAATACTAGGAATAAATTTCGATGAACATTTAAATTGGAAAAGCCAAATAAAGTTAGTCGAGAACAAAGTTTCAAAGACTGTGGGGATTATGTACAGGACAAAACATCTTTTGAATAAAATATGTTTAAAAAACTTATACTTTTCATTTATACATAGTCATATTAACTATTGTAATATTGCCTGGGCAAACAATCATTCATCTTTCCTAAAAAATATTTATACTAAACAAAAGCAAGCAAGTCGATTAGTTTTGGGCGCAGATAGGTACGAAAGTGCCAAGCCGTTACTCAAGGAAATTAATGCGCTAAACGTATACGAACTAAATATATACCATAACTTGTTATTTATGTTTAAACTTCAAAATGAACTAATTCCAAAATATTTTTATAAAGGTTTCTCTCTAATTAACCATAAATATGAAACAAGACACTCAATAAATAATTACTACATCCCACCAACATCACTCAAAAAATCTGACTTCTCAATTACATGTCGGGGGCCACGCTTGTGGAAGTCAGTTCTTGACGAAAATATGAAAAAAATAAAATCTATTGATATATTCAAAAGAACTATAAAAAAACACTTACTAAACTCAAACATTACATACATTCTTTCATTTTTTTAAAAATAATATTTTTTTGATAAATTTGATAAAAAGCTTTTTTTTTTTTTTTTTTTTTTTTTTTTTTTTTTTTTTTTTATATATATATATATACATATATATCTTTCTTGTTTGATTTTCTCTTTGACTGTTTTTTTTTTAACTTTTTTTAATAAATACTAACAAATGAATTTAAATCTACATAACGTTTGGAATCTTTTTAATATATAAATATTTTTGAATATATACTTCGCTTTGTATTGAATATGTATACGTATATGTACTGATTTGTAAAAAAAAATTCAAACTTTTTAATTTACGCATTGTATACATTTTTATTTTTTTATTTCGAGATTTTATTATTAGTATTATTATTTTTTTTTTTTCTTTCTAACTTTTACTTTTTTTAATTTTTAATTTATTTTAAACTTTTTAATTTTTTTCAATCTTTTTACTTTATTTCAAACTCTTTAAATTTTTTTATTTTTATTTTAATTTTGTTTGAATGTTTGTTTATTTTTTTCAAAATTTTTAATTTAACTCTTTTTTATATTATTGGAATTTTAGAAATTTTATATTTCTCTATTTCACAAAAGGGCTTGATGATAAGACTTTATGTCTTCTACTTGCCCCTGTCAGCTTGTAATTATATATATATTTATTCGAATTTAAAGATAACATTGTAAAATGTGTAAAACGACAAAATAAACTAACTATATACATTTGAATGTTTAACTCGATTGGAGTTTATTAGGCCTAAATAGCTAACTTCAATAAAATTCAGGAGTTTAGCAAGCTTTGTGTGTTATAGCGGGCGAGTTTTACCATCAGTTTGGTATGTATTTACTGTAAGGGGGGTCTAGCCCCTGTTACAGTCTCTTTATCTTTTTAGGACTCTTAAGGGTTCTGTTGAAGAAATAGTAAGCATTCTTCAGCAATTAGTTAGCAACCCTGAGCAAATAGTTAGCTATATTGCTCAAATGAAAATAGTTCAGCGACTTACCTATGAAAAGGGAAGAAGCGCCTCAGCCTAAAACGAAATCTGAAAAGAGAGTACTTCCCGTACGAAAATTTCCCATGGGAATTTTAGAAAAAAAACCCATGGAAAAACCATGGGTATTTGGAACAAGTTCCCATGAAAAAGCCATGAGTTTTCCATGGAAAAACCATGAGTTTTCCATGGAAAAACCATGAGTTTTCCATGGAAAAACCATGAGTTTTCCATGGAAAAACCATGAGTTTTCCATGGAAAAACCACGAGTTTTCATGGGAAACACATGAATTTCCCATGAAAAATCTTTAAGTTTTTCATGGAAAAGTGTTCCAAATACCATGGATATTCAATGATTTTCCATCCATGGAAAATCATTGAATATCCATGGTATTAGGAACACCTTTCCAAGGAAAACTTATGGATGTTTCATGGTAAAAAAGCATGATTTGTTTTCAAGTTTTTTATCTAATATTATTTGAATAGTCATATTAAATCATAAAAGCAAATTTTATCACACTATTATTGAGTTCTCTTAATCTATGAGATCGCTTTCTCCAAATAAAATCAATAAACAAAATAAAATTTAAATCTTGTTAAATCCTACAAATCTTTGAAAAATAATAGCTATAATGCACCTAAAACATCAAAACTTGACTTCCCCACAATATTTAATGCACGCATATGTATAACATACTGAAAATAAATAAAACAAAAAATTACAAGTAATATAATACTATAAGTGATATATATAGTGATAAACAATTGAAATTTATCAAGAAAACAATTTTTACAGAAAATAAAACAATTTACATGTTTATTATTTTATATTAACTATTTGATAAAAATAGTATATATAAATTTGATAATAACTTCAAGTTTTAACAAGTTAAAAAGAGCCATCAATACAACATATTTAATTCAAAAAAACATCAAGCCCATTTATAAATGCGTCTGTACTGTATCTGTAGAAACAGGTAGATGTTAAACAAAGTACCATTCACATATTAATATTCATTTTTTTTCACCCTAGTTAGTCTCATTCTCCATTTCACCAATCTAGACAATACATCATACAACTATTATATACATTCTAACTAGTTTTCTTTATTTACTAATTCATTTTACTTATAATTATTATCTATTATAACTTACTTTATAATTAGGCATTATACACAATTATGAATGTTGCCAAATGTTAGGTAACATATAGAAAAAAGTAGCAATGAATATATCATTATTTATAAATACAAATTATTAGATTGTTACCTCTTTTTTGCCTAAGCTATCTGCATTATGTACAACATCGTTTATATTTCCAGTCAAACATTCCTGCCTATAACGTAACTTTATTAAAATGATTTATTCAAACTAATACATATATAAATGTTACCTGCATGTTAGAAACATTTATATAGAACAAGGCAGCAACAAATATTATATTATATATTTACTTTTGTAATTAAAAAAAAACTTACTTCTTCTTCTGAGCTATCTGCATGATGTACAACATTATTTACAAACCTGTTTTCTTCACGTCCTTCCATTTTTTAATATATTATAAAGCACAGGACTTGTTAATGAACGGCTAAATAAATAAATTAAAAATTTATATTTAAATGAAATGATAAGATTAAAATGAAAAGATTTATACACATATATAAATTTTACCTGCATGTTAGTAACATTTATATAGAATAAGGCAGCAGCAAATATAGTATAACTTATAAATTGTAATTTTAAGTAACAACTTACTTCTTTGTCTGAGCTGTCTGCATGATGTACAACATTATTTATATTGTCAGTCAAACTTACCTGCTTATAATGCAGTAATTTAAATAAAATGATAAAGTTAAAATAAAAGAACTTACGCACATACCATTAAATTCAAAAATTTATTATATTTTTACTTCACTATTTAAAACATAACAAATATGTAATTTATAAAGTATAGTAATGTAAAAGCATAGTAAATATCAAAGTGTGTGCATAAATTAATTTATTTTAACTAAAGACGAGCACTTTACATCAGTTAAATATAAACAAATAAAAATAATTGTATTATAATAAATAATAGTGTATTATTTATAAACATTGCTTTTATATGCTTATATTTAACTATGAAGTAAAATCTTGTGCATTAAGTAAATTCCCTTACTGATACTTATAAAATATTACCACAGTTTTCCTTCTCCAACTAAGTGGTTCTTAGAACATCCATACAAGTTGAATCCCAAAGATTACGTTTATATCTTTTCTGGATTAAACTCAATTCACCATTTTATTTTGACAGCTTTTGAACTATTTTTAAAAATATTAAATGCATATAAAAACTGACGATGTTATAAACAATATAAATGATGAACAACATTATTTATATTGCCAGTCAAACCTGTTGGCTTATAATGTAGTAATTTAAATAAAATAATAAAGTAAATATAAAAGAATTTATAAACATTATTTATATAACATTATTTACATATTCTAATAATTCTAAAGAAAAAACTACAACAAAAAGACAAAAACAACTTAACAGAACTAAAATTGAATAGAACATTTATCATAAAAAAATGTTTTTTAATACTTAATGAACATTTACGATACAATAAACTTCAAGCATTTTTATGTAATCTAAGGCTATTATAAAAAAAAATAAAAAAGATCATACTAGTTATCTTTTGTACATTAGTTATCTAATCTTATTATCTTAGTTATCTAATCTTATCTAATATACTGCTTGTATAATAATACTTTAGATAAGTTTCTTTAATACGTTTGATAAGTTTTATAATAATAATTATACTAGTTTGAATGTACATTAAATTACACTTTGTACATTAATACACTAGTTATTTAATGTAGATTAAAACTAAACATTTATTTGTTGTAAACCAAATAATAATTATTTGGCAAATAATTTGCCAAGTAGGCATTAAAATTCAAACTGGTTTACTTGACATACTTGCTACACTATTGCAAGTTATGCAAAGTAAGCAAAGCTACTGGAAACAGTTAAAATAAGTATATGCATAAATGATATATAATTAAATATAATTAAAAATAATCCATTTTATAATGCATTATAATATGATAAATATATCTAGTTGTTTATGTCTGTATGTTTAGTTTAAATCATATAAATGTAATGCATTATAAAAAACATATAATTCATAGCCTTATTAAACACAGAAAAACAGAAGAATGCAGTAAGTATTGTTTTCTAAAGTTAAAAATAATCATAACTCTACGAGCTATGACGCCATCTTTAAAAGCGCATTTGTAACAACCATGGCGCAGCTTAAGCTATGAAAAAAAAAACATGGTTCACCCATGGAAATTCCATAGGATTTCAATTTTCATGAAATTTACCCATGGAAATTCCATCGAATTCCCGTTTTCCATGGGAAAACCATGGTTTACTCATGGAATTCCATGGGTTTTCCATGGAATATTTCCGTAAGGGTTGCCAAGCAAACCACTAATGTTAAAAGAAAAAACAAACAACAGACTTTGCCCTCTGAGCTATCTAAGTAGAGGAAAAAATTTATAAATTGAAGAAGAAGATTTCAAGATAAAAGAAAAGAGAAAATTTTTTTTTTTTTGATATTACGATATTATTGTTACGTTTTTATCAGTGTTAGAGGTCATGCTGCCATATTCTTTTTTATGCAAAAAAATAATTGCAAAAAGTCACAATTCAATAAAAAATGAAATACTGAGATATATTTTTGTGTTTTATAGATATGTTTCAAATATGTATATAGATATACAATTATTGAATAATTAATATAAATATTTTTTATAAATTATAATTTTAGAAAAACCATAAAACAAATATGATAATAATACAAAATTTGATAATAAAATTTTGGTAATCCTACATTTATTCAGCCTAACTAAATTTTTTATCTCGCTGTAACAAGATAAACTTTAAACAACTGTTTGATTTTAGACTAAACATTCAAAGTTACTTTTTCCGAGAATTAGTGAAAATGCTTTAATGCTTTTTCCGAGAACTTAAGTTGAATCTATTTAAAGCAGGGGGTTTAATTAAAATATTGTTAGTACTTTATTTTAAATCTAAATAACAAATTGTTTAATTTATGTCTAAAAAATAATAGTATTTGAAACATAATTATTTTATTTTATTTAAGAGTACTTTTTAATTTTATATAAGCTGATATATTCAACTTTTTTTTGTTTCCTATTTTTCGTATGTTTTTCCTATTTTTATTCCTATGTTTCCAACCTTTACTAAAAGTATTTACTATCAAAAAGTTCGGATTTCATTTTTTTCGCTTGTTTGATACGTTGAATCGGGAATGGAGAATTGCAAAATTCCAGTTTGGAATGTTTTTAATAAATTAGAACTATATATATATATATATATATATATATATATATATATATATATATATATATATATATATATATATATATATATATATATATAATATATATATATATATATATATATATACAATGTTATTTGCATAAATCATTTATCTTGTTTTGATTTTATTTTACATTTTACCAATATACGATATTTTAAAGTAATTTATTATTGAGAAATTGAATTTTTAAATATAGTCTGTTTAGGTAGATTTTAAAACCCAATCAATTTCTTTAGCCGTGTAGAGGTTTTTCTTGAAGAATATGTTTAAGTTAAATAAATCATAATGTAAATTAGATCATTTATTGTTAGTTTTATAAATACTGCATAAGTTTTTATAATGCCAATTTTGTATGAAATGTTGGTAAAACCTAAGTAATTTGTTAAAAACCTGAAAAAGTCTTTTTTCTAAATATGTTGGTAGGAAACTTCTTAAAAAATTATTTTTGTGTCTGATAAAACTTCATTGATTTTTAAATTTCAAACATGATAAATACTATGAAAAAAAGTTATATATTTTTCTTTTTATATTTTTTATAAATTTTTGGCAAAAACAGGTGCTAAAAACAGGTGCTAAAAAAACAGGTGCTAAAAACAGGTGCTAAAATCTTGACAAATATTAAAAAGTCTAGTTTAGATTCTAAAATTCTCAAAACAAAAAATAAACTTAAAGTTTATTTTTATTCAAATTATCTTTAGTCACTAACTGAACTTATCAGTAAATTTAGCAAAGCACAGAAAGTTATAAACAAACAAACTATTTTCAATACCATTTTGTTGTTTGATCTCGATTTAACTCATCTCAATTTTTGAATTTTGATTTTATTTTCATTAAAATTTAAAAATTTTTCCGTTTGTTTTTGCTTTTTTAATCCATTTGTGTTTTAATAATCTTAGTAGTGCAAAATTCGTTAAAGAAACGTATCATAGATGTCTAATAAATTATTAAACAACTTAGTAACTGAAACGATCATTTGTTTCACAATCTCCCACATTAAATGGTTGTGCCTTACAATTTTACTATTTGTGTAGTACAGCATTTGTGTTTTTATTATTAAATTATTTTTCAGTAGTTTGTCATGTCTAAAGATTAAGTAACTAAACGATGACAAATTTGTAAAAAAGTGTTTTTCTCTTTTACTTATAAGTTTTCATATAAAAAAAGAATAAAAGAAAAAAATATATATATATATATATATATATATATATATATATATATATATATATATATAAATATATATATATATATATATATATATATATATATATATATATATATATATATATATATATATATATATATATATATATATATACAGGGACTACTAAAATACCGGGACGCGCAACTTCGATTTCATACGATTTTGACGAGAGGGCTGAAAGTTAAATATGTTCGAAAATTTTTTGAAGTTTAACACTTAAATGATTTTGATACTAATATTAACAGTTATTCAGAGTTATTTTTTGTTTCTTATTAAATAACATCTTAATCTCATAACTCATTAAATTTATGACAATTTATAGTGAAAAAGGAATCTTATTTTTATAAGGCCTGGATTAGTAACTTTAATCTTTAATTAGTAAATAAATTGATCTTATGTAGTTAATCAAAGGATCTTATGCAGTAAATAAAGGGATCTTATAAAATTTAATTACTTGAAACCATTTAAATCATTTCATTAAAAATTAAAATTCATAATTTATTAATCTTCAAACATTAATAAATATAAGAATTTTAAATAATAAATATAATTATAAATATAAGAATTTTCAAAATTCAACAACAAAAAAAGTAGATTATCTAAAATGATCTAACTTCTGTGTTAAAACAATGTTAACAATTTTATAAAATAACCATTTTAACCACATATTGCGTGTTGTTTGATTTATTTGCAAAACTTTTTAACTTTGCGGTCTTCAATATTTAAAGAAACTTTGTCTGACGATTCATTCAATTTCGTTAGACCCTTGAAAAAACAATTCAAAATGGTGGAAACAACTGTGTTGATTGGTAATGCTTGTAAATCGAAAGGTAAAGCTGTATAGAAATATATAAAAAGTTTAGAAATGTATCTAACGCACTGAAACCGCATCTCTGCATTAGGTAATAAAATAAAAAGAGAATACGCATATCTGACATATTGAAATAGATCCTCAGTAGGGTGACATAGTCGACCACGAGATACTAACTCAGTAAACTCAGATGCATTGGTAACAAAGGTACCAGATACGGATATACTTGGTAAAAATTTATGCTGGACATAACCCGAAATGTAATATAGGGCAGCATTTTCTTCTTCGGAAATTGCATCAATTGAAGAGACAGATGTATCAAGATAACTAATGTCATCCTCATTCAGATCTAATTGACAACACTCTGATTGAATAATTGAGCATTGAGAAATAGGTACACCCATAGCATCCAATTTACTAAACAACTTCAGGCGTTGTAAACGAAGACTATTTTTAACTTCTTCAACCGAAACATGATAACTGCCTCCACAAAGTTGCCTGGCATAAAAAAATCTAAACTATATATAATTTGAATTTTATTTAAAGATACATACAAAAATTAGTGTTCTTAAATGTAGGGTCAGAGTGGTGAGAGGGGTTGGGAGGGATTTACCCCAGAGCCCCTGCCACAAAAAATACATAAAAATTTAATAAAATACATAAAATACATAAAAAATACATAAAAATAGTTATTTCTATGAAATATCATTTTTGATGTTACAAAATACCAGTTATTTTTAAATAAAAAATACCAAACAAAATACCAGTTATTTCTACTTATAACCAAAAAATATGTGATTAAGGATTTAATTTATTTTTGCCCCCGGGCCCTTCAGTGCCAGTCTGCTTAAATGTAATAACAACAATATCAACCTGATCATAAATAGGTAAGGAATTATTTAACTACCTGTATATTCCGAATTCTCCTTCTAACCGATCTGTCTGAAATATTCCGGGAAGAACATATTGATGATCTTCATTCAGCAATTTTCGGATTAAATCTACAATTCTGTAAAGCATATTCGACAAAGAAATTTTCGTTTTACTAGTGAATGATTTGTTCCGCTTCCAGCCCTTTCCTCCTGGCATTTTTGCAACAGCTTCAGCAAATGTCAAAATCTCTTGAAGTCGTTTATCATTTACATTTTTGTATGAAGCTCTATTTGGATCATTTAAACGTATGTCCATACCTTCTTTTTTAATATTAAGGTAATTCCATATCAATAATATTCTTTCAAGGAACTCGTTTGTCTCTTTAAAATCACAAATTTTAAGGGCTGCTACAGTCTTCTCATTAACAACAGCACACATATGGGTGACATTTTGTCGATCAATTACACCTGGATGAATAGCTTTGTATGAAAGATTTGTCAACTTGATAACATTATTTTTTTCTTTTTCATATAAACTTACCAAATCTTTCCAATACCCTTTAAATAATTGACTATTTAGTGTCAGATGAATTGTTCCAGTTTTTTCTGTAAGCCAGTTATTTCGAATTGATTTAAACAAGTGCACTGGATCATGAAGCATTATTATACTTTGGTTGCAAATATTACCAAGCCATGGCTCATTTAAACTTAAAGCAAAAAATTGATATATGCTACGATTTGTGGGAAGATTGTCTGAAATAAGGCATAAAATTTCTCCACCAAGTTTAGCAACTGTCTGTGTGATTTCAACAATTAAATTTCGAAATTCAGATAGCTTATAAACTAGGGCCATACGACACACAAAAGCTGGTTTTCCAAACATTGGCTTAATCATAAAACAAAGAATTGTCTTGGCAATTTCAGCAGGATTGTCTTCACTATAACCAATTAAATGACACCCGCGAAAACGTATACTTGGTTTCACATACATTTCATCAAATAGCAGGCAGCAACGTTTTTCCGAAATAGTTAATGTTTCAAACACGGTTTTAATACATTCTTCACATTCCTTTTGTGTTCCTACTTCACCGATTCTGCCTAATTTTAGTTTAAGAGTTCTTGGATGTGGGAGTGAAAGTGTATCACAAAGAATTCGATAACAGCATCTTAAAGAAAGGTATAGTTCAAAAGCTCGTCGTACAACTAGCGTAGAGTAACGCTTGCCTCTCACAGGCATCATCTGCAGTTGTAGTTGTTCAATCAAAAAATTTATTTCATCAGATTTTTCTCCATATGTATATTCAACCTCTTGCAATAAATGTTTTAGTTCCTCGCCTAATTCAGGTTTAGATGACTTCAATCTTGAAATAATTGCTTCTAACTGCGACCACCGAGTGAGTTTGTGAGAAAACCCCAAAATATCATTGCAATGAATTTGTGTGTGTTTGATATAAGCATGTAACTGTTGAGTGTGAGTATTGATTGTAACAGAAATATTAGTTTCTGGTAGACGCGAAAATGTTATATTAAAAACAGTCAGATCCAATGCATTTGTAACAACAAAATAATCAGGAAACTTTGAAATATTTAAAAGAATTATTTGTTAGTAATACTAACACAAAAAAATCCTACAAAAATTATATTTAATTAGAACTTTTCTTACCGCTGCTTTACATCTGTAAGAAACTGTTTGACTTCAAAATTTTTTATTTTATCAATCTTGTTGAAAGAATCGAGTTCATCACAGAATGAGTTTCTTGATTCAATTGAAATTTTTTCAAAATTTGTTTGACGGAATGTTTTGCCTGTTTGTCGTAACATTGAAGGAAAACACCCAGGAAATAGTGAAGGAGGATCTGATGGAATCTAAAAAGTTTCCATTGATTTTAGATTATCTATTTAATTTGAACTAAATAAAGCTTACAAGTATAACTACAACATTGATTTGAAATTTTTGTTTATATATATGAATTCGAATCACCTGATATTTAGATCTTTTTGGATAGTGCATACTACACCCCAAAGGCCAGTGCTTTTCACAAACACCCATATTGTCTGTTGGTGATTAAATTTTATTTGGTAAAGCTGCTAACCATCTTTCACATAATTCTTTGTCACTTGGAAATTTGTAAACTTTAACATGCTCATTTGCACTGTCATAATTTCCACGACAATTACCTACTGAGCATTTTCTAGGCATGTCTGTAATGGTTTTATAAATTTATTTTTAAATAGAGAATAAAATTAATATTTTTTAAATATTATAACCTTAAAAATAGGTTTAGTTTAGTACAATAATAACTTAACATTCTTATGTTTTTTTGTACTCAACTTTATTTAGTACTAAAAAAGTTACTTTAGTCTAAAGTAACTCAAGTTCCTTTAGTGTAAAGTAACTCAAGTACCCCTAAAACTGTTAGTAACAGTTTGAAGACTTGATTTGCATCAAAACGTAATTATACTCAAAATCAAATAAAATCTTCGTACTGTAATAGTATGTTACTGTTTTTCATTTTTTATCATAAAATATTTAAGTAGTCATAAATAATTAAGCAAGTAATACTCATAAATATAATAATTAAGTAATTAAGTAAGTAATATTCATAATATAATAAGTAAGTAATAGTCATAAATATTTAAGTAGTCATAAAATATTTAAGTAGTATTTATTATTGCAATACAATCATCATATAAACATCTTAATAAAAATACTTTTACTACTTTAAAAGTACTATAAAAAGGCTTAAAAAAATAAATTAATTAAAGTTAATACATTATATAATCTATATGAATCAACATTTGTTGCAGCTTATCAATAATCTTTAAATACCACTCTTTTATTTATGCTATTAACATTACATGTTGGTATATTGAAGGCGCTAAAGTCAGCCCTCTCGTCGATTTCACACATATATATATATATATATATATATATATATATATATATATATATATATATATATATATATATATATATATATATATATATATATATATATATATTTATAATTGCATAAAATAATATTTGAAACTTTTTTTTTACAGAAATCTTTTCATCTAAAATTATGGGGGTAAAATGGGTGTATTACAAGAATGGGTGTGTGTGTGTGTGGGTTTGGGTATCGGTGAGGGAGTATAATTAGAATGGGTGTAAATTATGGGTGTATTACTAGAAAAAATATATTCTTTCAGTGTTGCTATGCGCAGTACTCTAGCATCATTTTAGCATAAAAACAAGATTATAGGCATAATAAACGATAGTTTGGTAACCAATAGGTTTTAGTTTCTATATCAGAGTCGTGGTCTATACAATATTCTATTTGTTTTATTAATATCTGTTTAGTTTAATAAGTCAAATATTTAGAAAAACCATTTCCAAAAAACTAAATTAATCTGTTATTAAAAATTAATCTGTTATTAAAAATTAATCTGTTATTAAAAATTACATGTTTTTAAATATCTTTGTATTTTCGGTGTGGAAATTTACAGAATATTTTTGGCAATTACATATTCTTTTAATAGTTTTTAATTATTTTAATTGTAACTATGTATTAAGCGGGGTTTTTTTAATGTCAATTTTTGTAGGTAGATATTTTACATAAGTTTATGCAAAACTTAGTTTGAATTTGTAAAGATGAGTTGAATTGAGAAAAATTTTTAATAGGCTTTCTCTACCGTCGTTACGATCTGAACGACTTAACGCTTGATGAAATAATAAGCTCAATAAGTACTGCCTCTGAAAAATGCAAGTCAATTGGCGGCTCAACCTTACTTGCGTGCGGCGACTTCAGTAACACTGTGTATTCAAATGTTGACATAGGAGGTGGCATTGCGGCTGTTGCATACGTACAAAATGATTGGCCAAAATTTAGCAAATTTCAAGACTGTCTTAAAGAAAATAATTTGATCCAGCTAATAACTTTTTCAACATTTCGCGTTACTCGCGAGGAACCTCTAAAAATAATCTTGACATGATCCTGACTAACAAACCAGACCGAATAATAAACATAAAAGAAGCTAGTCCTCTCGGCCAAACAGCCAAAGGTTAGGCACACTGTCTTATTGAGGGAAGCATAGCTCTCATCGATTTAAAAACTAAAGAACCCAAAATAAATGATTCCTCTAACGTCAACAAGAAGCATCTGATCTGGAGCAAAACCGAATATAACTAAATTTTTACGCATATCGAAACATTCGACTGGCATTCGGCTTTCGATGGGTTGAACATTTCCAAAAAATATCAAATATTTATCAAAAATTCAACGAGGCAACCTCATTATACGTCCCATCAACGACCACCCCTTATACTAACAAACACAAAAAATATGGGTGACCAAAGATGAAAGACCAAAGATGAAAGACCAAAGATGTTGCAAATGCTATCAAATTGAAAAGCGAACTCTAGGGCAAATTTATCGCAGCCAGCCGAACAAAAAGCCAACTGAACACGCAAACAGCATAAAAAAGCAAGCAAAGCAGTAAAAAAAATTAGTTAAAACAGCCGTTTTGGATTACGAAATGGAACTGGTAAATAATAGCAGATATGACCCAAAAATAATCCACTCGTACGTCAAAAGCAAACAAGAAACACACGATTGCATCCGTCAACTTGAAACAACTAATAATCAAACTACAACAGATCCTAAAGTAATCTTCAATACTCTTAACGAATATTTCCAATCGGTTTTCGAATTCGAACCGCTAGGGTCTATATCAACATTTGACACTTGTTCCACTAGCATAAACCAACCAACCACATTCGCATCATACGAATTTGTCAAAGAAAAACTTTCGGACCTGAATAAATCCAAATCAATGAGTATCAACGGTATTCAACCATGCGTCCTGAAATACTGTGCTGCAGGTTTTGCTATCTCACTGAGTATTATCTTCTCTGAATCGCTTACAGCTGGAGAAGTACCGTCTCCATGGAAAAATACCTTGCAAGGTAATGAAAAGTTTTTTACACAAACACAATACTGACCACTTAAGCAAAAATAAACTCATCAGTTCTGCTCATTACGGGTTCCGAAAAGGAAAAGGTTACGTCACAAATCTACTTTGCCTACAAAGGTTACCCAACCGATATCATATTCACAGACTTTGCTAAAGCTTTCGACAAGTTTATGCACCGTCGTCTGCTGCACAAGCTAAAATCATATGGAGCGTCCGACAATTTGCACGATTGGATCAAAAGCTGGCTAACCGATCTACAACGCGTAACCATTGGTAACAATAAATCTAATTGGAAAACTGTCTCTAGCGGTGTGCCACAAGGATCTGTTCTTGGACCACTCCTGTTCCTTATCTACGTTAACGATTTGCCAGACAAAATACAACAGCACTTTAAAATGTATGCAGATGACTGTAAAATAATCGCAACTATAGAATCAAACCATGACATCATTAAACTCCAAGCCGATATCAACAAAGCAGTGATGTGGTTGCACACATTGCTCATGTCATTTAATGGTGACAAGTACAAAGTCATGCACACCGGGTGCAGCAACAAAAAAAAATCGACTGCAATTTATAAAATGATTAACCTAGACGGCCAACTGCACCAGCTATTATGCACGTCATCTGAACAAGACCTAGGCGTTTTTATAACAAGCAATCTAAAAGTTAAAAACAAGTCTGTGTGGTTGCATCAGCTGGCAACCGAATGCTTGGCAGGCTCAAGAAAGTTTTTTGAGGTCGAGGTTCTGCATTATGGTGCACACTGTATATTTTGTACGTTCGCCCACACCTAGAATTCGCAGTACAGGCCACCGTTTTTAGCTCAAGACATTGCCAAATTTGAGCAAGTTAAACACCGAGCCACAAAACATATTGCCTCCTTTAAACACCTTTCGTATGCTCAAAGACTATCAAGTATTAACCTAACAACACTAACTGAACAACGAGAAAAAGGAGATCTTGTCGAACAATATAAAATCATGACCAAAATTGATAAAGTTAACTTTCACGTCCCTCAACTTCAACCTAACACGGAATCTTCATAGAACAGTTTTTGGCCGCGTGGACACACTAAAGAACTAAGAGCACAACTTGTCCGAAACTGCGCTGAAAAAGCAACTTCTTCACCAACCGTATTGTAAGATTATAGAATTCTTTAACCTAAAATGCGGTAGACGCAAAGAACTTGAACATATTTAAACACGAACTTTCTCTGCTACGACATCTTAACTTAAGCTGAAATTGAAAAATTGCGTTTTCATAACAGAGAGGCCTGTTGTGCCGCTCATTGTCAAAAAAAAAATTGTAAATTTATTTTTGACTATGAATGAATAAACCTAACCTAACCTATTTGATAAGAAAAAAAGTTTTGTTTCCATTGAAAAAATTACAAGCTAGCCGAGCATGAATTCAAACATAAAATTAATGGATATGTTAAGGTTAAAGTTTATGATGCTTTTAACGCAAAATTAAAGATAAACAAGATATGAGAATTTAACCTTTGAAGAATATGAAACAGCTTTTAAAAGTTTGAAACGTAATAAAACTTCTCGAATTGATGGTATAAACAGCAACATTGTTATTGACTGATATAATGAGCTAAAAGTGCCTTTATTTAAAGTTTGTAAACGTTCTCTGAATGAGGGTATCTTTCCTGATATACTTAAATCAGCAAAAGTTAAACCTATATATAAATCAGGCGATAAAACGGATATTGGAAACTATAGACCAATATCTATACTTTTCATTTTTTCTAAGATTTTTGAGCGAATTATGTTCAATAGGTTATATGCATTTTTTAAAGATAATGACTTATTCTATTCAAAGCAATTTGGATTCCAGAAAAGCACTTCAGCTGAACATGCAATACTTCACTTAACTAATGAAATAAAAAACTCTTTTGCAAACGGAGAATTTACTTTAGGCGTGTTTATTGACCTCTCCAAGGCCTTTGACACAGTGGATCATAAAATAATGATAAAAAAGCTTAATATGTACGGCATAAGAGGCGTATTCTGCAGGTGGATAGCAGATTACCTGAGTAAACGTACACAGTCCATATATTACGGAAATAAAAAACTTACAAATTCATCTTTAATTTCTTGTTGAGTGCCCCAAGGATCTATTCTTGGGCCTCTACTTTTCCTAATATACGTGAATGATCTCTGAAGAGCGTCAAATATATCAACAATAATGTTTGCTGACGACAGTAACTTTTTTATTTCAGGAAAAGATATATCTCAACTCTTCGTACAAATGAACAACGAGTTAGATAAAATTTCACTATGGTTCAATGCAAATAAACTTTCTATTAATTCAAATAAAACAAAGTTCTCATTATTCCACCCTTTAAAAAAAAAAAAAAAATTCCTATTTCTTTTCCAAAACTAGTTATTGGAAACACAGAAGTTAGTTGCGAAAGAGTCACAAAATTTCTTGGTGTTCTCATTGACGAAAATATTACCTGGAATAAACATATTGCCTATATTGACAGCAAAATATAAAAAAGTATTGGAGTTCTATGTCAGTTACGGGATTTACTTAATAAGCATCATCTAAAACAAATCTATTTCAGTTTTATACAAAGTTACTTGAACTACGCAAATATTGCATGTATCTAAAAGCAAGCAGTGTAGTGTATCTAAAAGCAAGCTTGAAACACTCTATCGAAAACGAAAACATGCCTTAAGAATAATGAATTTTAAAAATAAAAACGAACATGCAAAACCACTGTTCGAAATTATGAATATTTTTACGTTATACGAGATAAACGTTTATAAAATTTTAATGCTCTTTATTAACATTAAATATACTTTACGCACAACAGGCTTAATTGAACCAATGTGCAAAACTAAACAAGAACAATTTAAAATTACGTATCGTGCTCCGCATATCTGGAATAAAATCTTAGCAAAATATAGTAATTTACCAAGGGTAAACAATATAAATTGCTTTCAAAAACTAATAAAAAAGAATATTTTAAAGTATACAAATCTTATTAATGATTTCTTTTAAACTGCTTTGTTTTTTCGTTTGTTTGTTTTTTTGTTTTTGTCTTTTTACATTAAAAAGTTTTTGGTTTTATCACTATTTACCTTAGTTTATTAAGTTTTGATTTTAACACTATTATAAGAATTTAATATTGGAAAAACATAATTACAACGGTTCTTGATGATAAGACTTTATGGTCTTCTGCAAGTTTCCCGCGTTTTTATTTATTTTTTGTATTACTAACTCTTATTATTTTGTCTTTGGTTTTTTATATTTATAACTGGTTTATTTTTGCAAGAATAAGAGTATCTGGTATTAAATTACGGAATTTAATTGTAACAAAAACGGAAAAAAAAAAAAATAAAAAAAAAATTAAAAAAAAAAAAAAAAAGATAAATAAGAAGCCGAGCGTTGTTAGCAGTATTCTCTGTGAATCGTTATTCTGCATATGAACATTTTTATAAAAAAAATCAAGATTTCGAGGCGTAATAGATCTAATGATGTTATGCTACCCAAAGTATGAGTTTTCTTGAATCGTGTATGCATAGATGATGCTCGCGGTGTTGTATTTTAAAATTATGTTACAGAAGTTGCGTTGGTGTGTTACAACTGCAAAGTGTTGAATCATATTGCGAGAAACTTACGATACTTTAAATGTGGGAAGGAAAGATACGTGGCTTCAAAACGCTTAAAGATACAGGAAAACGAGTACAGGAACAAGGAATATGCGCTAGCTCCTGAAGAATGGTGGAATTAGCAAATTTTCTTCATTCAAATTCATCTGAAAGTTGATGATGTTGTATAGCAAAAAGTTATGGTTGACACGGGATGTTTAAAGACAATTATAAATCAAATTTGTTGTCAAGAAATCAAAATAAGACCCAAAGTCGTCCAAAGGTGTAAAATTTTGATAGAAAAACTCACCAATGTAACAGATCAGTGGTTGTCACTATTAAAGTCGATGGTATCCAAGTACGAAACGAAGTCTTGTACTTGGATACCATCAACTTCAATTGTGAGATTTGGCAAAAGTTTCGTGGATTTTTAACCTTTTTGGAGTTGATATGATGCTTGGAGTGAGTTCTGTTAAGTTGCTAAGAGGAGTTTTTATTTCTCCATCTAAAATGGCAAAGTTTAGTTCCGCCTCGTATATAATGGCAATTTCAAAAAAAGATAAAGTCAATAAATTTTACATTAAAAAACAAGATCATCAAACAATAATTGATGCTGTTGAATAGAAAGTTGAATAGAACACAGAGAGATGGAGAAGGCACATTCTCTTAATGACTGTTATCCAACAAAATAAAGATAATAAAATCAGACCGTTGAAAGACGCTAACAGTTTTATTGAGACGTATACAAGAGATGCAGATGTTTGTGTTGAGAAGTTGAGGGAATGAAAAAGAATGGCGAAACAAACTATCAATTTACGCAAAGCTTTTGTCCAGTTACAAACTGAGGAATCTCTTTGACTATTCCGAACAGTGGTATTTCGATAAAAAAGGGATTATTTGATACGTCTTGGTTTCGGATTGTTCAATAATCTTATTTACACTAATTTGTCATTTCAATAATGCAAAAGCTCAAATTACAACGTTTAAAACCAATAAATTAAAACTGAACAACTATAATATTATTTATAACTTAAATTTGTCTAATGAGCTAAGTGGTCCCCAACATAATATGCGAGGATCTAGTAGAGTAGCCATAAACTTTATTGCATATCTTAAGTCTATTTGAAAGAAGTTCCCATGTGATTTTAAATCACCAAACTTACCTACCAAGTATCATTGAAGATCTTAGTCTTAATTCTGATTTGAATAAATTTAGTGCAAAATATACGAAATACGAAAAACGTCAGTCTAGCGTTTATAAATATAAATTCAATTTGTAATAAATTTTAGATGTTACTAGGTTTATAAATAAAACAGTTGATTTTCGTTAGTGAAACTAAACTAAATGACTCATGTCCAATTAATCAGTTCTTATATTCAGGTTATAAAACCCGGGGAAAATAGCGGAGGCATTCTTTTTTACACCAATGATAATATTTTTTCTAAAAGGTTAACAAAAAAAGATTATCCTAATGACATTGTAAGTAATTCTTCAATCACCTTAAAGGAGTGCTTGATTTTTATTTATATTCATATATATATTATATTCTAATTGGTGATTTTAATATGCAACCTTAAGATAAAATAAACTTGTTTTAAATCACTTAATAAACTTTTATGAATAGATCTTATCCTCACTAATAGAAAGTTGTGCTTTCACCATTTGAGTACCTTTTGTACAGGTGTGAGTGATCATCATCAACAAATATGCACAATGATTAGATCTACGTTTTTTAAATTACCATCTAAAAACCTCATATATAAATCGTTTAAATATTTTTCAAGCAAAAAATTTGCTTGAAAATGTTTTTGCTTGAAAAATTTAACACTTCATAAAAACTTAAGTTCTTGTTATAATAAAGATACTTTTAGTGAGATATTCAGTAGAATTCTGGATTTCTATGTCCCCCCCCCCCCCACACACACACACAAACACACACTTAAGTCTAAAATACTAAAAGGTAATAATAAACCTTTTATACTAAAGACTTACGAAAAGCAATTATGCTCCGCTATACATTATATAAAAAATGTTTAGTGATAAATCTGATATTTCGACGTTAATGTACAAAAAAACAAAAAAGTAGGGTGGTAAAATTGAACTCTAAACTAAAGAAAATTTACTTTTGGCAAATTAACACTCTCTTGATTTCAGATACATCTCTCTGAAAGTTAAATAAACCTTTCCTTTCAGATAAATCAGGTAATTCTAACGAATGTATCACTTTATTTGAAAACGGTAACATCATCACTCACTACTCTTTATTGATTTATATTTTTAATAATTATTTCATAAACGTTGCGCTGCCATCTGGTAGTACAGACCTCCTACATTCTTATTTATTTTTTCGCTCTTTAGTCCCTGTTGATGCAGCTATCAAAAAGTATATTGATTATTCCAGTATAATAATAATAAAATTGCTCGGAATCCTTGTTGATGAAAATTTATCCTGGCTTCCCCTTATAAATTACATACATTCAAAAGTTACCAAAACTATTGGTGTAGTGTATAGGGTTAGACCATACGTCAATATGTTAAGTCTCAAATTAATATACTTTGGACTGATACACTGTTTTATTAATTATGCAAATATATCATGGGCAAGTAGGCAAACTTCAAAACTTCAAAAAATTTATAGACTCCAAAAACACGCTTGCCGTATTATATACTGTAAACATAAACGTGAACATGCAAAATCTCTTATGAGAGATATGAAAATGATGGATATATTTGAAATAAATATTTATCTAATTTTTATGTATAGATACTATAACAACCTTTTGCCAGCAAACTACAAAGATAAGTTTGAAATAAATTCAAATGAAAAGTATGGTCTAAGATCAAATAGAAATAAAAACTTTAAATTGCCTTGGAAATGTAATAAACTCTCAGAATTTTGTATATCTTATCGAGGACCTAAATTATGGAATAACTGTCAAAAGGAATTTAAATTTATGGTGAAGTCTTTAAATTCATTTAAGTTTCAATTAAAAAAAGAAATTTTTAAAATTTGAACTTAGGATAAAGTTTTTTCTTTTTACTTTTTTGATTAATTTAACTTTGTCTTGACTTTTTAATAATAACATTGTTATTATTATATTTTTATACGAGCTATTTATTCTTACGTTGTTTTATGTAAACTTGTACCTTGGGGTTCTATGAAAAGATTGCGATAACGTATTGTTATCCTTATCTTCTTTGAGCCCCTATCTGATTGAACTTAATTTTGTTGTAATGTATATACTTTTATATTTTATTTTATGAGATTCCATATATATACGTGCATTGTAATAATATTAAACGATGTTAATAAAAAAATTAAAAAAAAAAAAAAATACTGATATTTATTGAGCCTAGATTAAATAAATTTTTGTGTGGTTTCTAAAAAGTACTCAGCATGCTCTTTTTTTGTTACTTAATAAGTAGCATGAATGTATTAATAATGGAGGTGTTGTTGGATCAATATTAATGGATCTCTCAAAAGCGTACAACTATACCTCGCATGATTTACTTGTTGCTAAAATAGATACTTATGGTTTTTTGAAAGAAAATTATAATCTCTTGCTAATTTATATTTGCGGTCGTAAACAAACGGTAATAATTGGATCTTCTGCCTCAAACTGGGTAGATATATTATCTGGAGTGCCTCAAGGGTCAATTCTTAGACCAGTTTTGTTCAATATCTTTATAAATGATTTATTTTAATTCATTAAAGATATGGAACTTTGTAGTTTTGTAGATGATAAAACTATTTATGCTTGTGATTATAGCTTTGTATAGGTTTATTGTTTGCAAAAAGAAGCAATCAATTGGTTTTAGTCAAACTCAATCGTTGCTAACCCAGATAAGTTCCAATTTCTTTTAGTTGGCTTAAAAAACAAAATCAATATATCGCTAAATATAGATAATATAAGGGTTTTTGTGTCCAATAAGGTTAAACTACTTGGTATAACAAATGATAGAGGCCGAAAGTTTGGTGAACACATTAGAAAGTTAAGAAGTAAAGCTAATGGTTAATTTTTTTCTTTTTCACACATATTACAAGAAATTTTTTATTCCGTGATAAATCTAATTTACTGTTTATTGCTTTTATTTTGTATAACTTTTTTTATTGTCCTCTAATTTAAATTTTTTGTTCAAAAAAAGATGACAAACTAATATATAAGAATTATGTGATATTGATAAAATGAATATAAAAATTTTAATGCTAGTTAATATTAAAAGTAAAGCTTAGAAACTCAGAGAATGTAATTCCTGAAACTACTCTTCATATTTTAGTAGAGGCGGTTCAATGTTAGAATAGTATTTTTTTTTTTTTTGGTTTTAGAGAAACCCTACTATTGGGCTAGTGTGAGGGAAATGGGAAAAGTGAATGGGAGAAGCGTGACATTTGGAGCATACCTTTTGCTTTCTAAATACGTTCAAATTATTGATGTTAAAAGAATTCTCAGTTATTTCCAAACAACAATGATGAATCAAATCAAATTTATTTTCAACAAAATTTATCTTTAATAAAAGTCTCTGTTTTCAACAAAATTTATCTAAAAGTCTCTTTTTTTTCTTCTGTTTTCAAACTTTCTTTTAAATCTACTGTATAAAAACTAAAACTAAAATTAAAAACTTAAATTCGTACCAAACGTACCAAACGTACCAATTTTTTTAATTTGAAAACTATAAAAAATCGTAGCCAAAATGTTCTGCAATAAAATAAAGCAAAACTGGTAGGAAAAAGTGGGACAGCAATATTTTTTCTCTGTCCCGCTTCACCCCTATGTAGGGCAGATGAAATAAAAATTACAGTCATACAGTTAGGCGCCGTTTCTAAATAAAATTGTTGGGGTGTCCCACTTCTACCGCGTCCCACTTGTTCCCGCCTCCCCAACATTTTTATAACATCGTATCAAACTATTATTACTTTTGGATTGATCTGTTATTACAAGCTATTATTTAAAGCAAAACTACATAAAAAATTGAGAAAATAATGTTTGAAATAAATTTTTCAAAATTTTAGAAAAAATTGTCAGTTATGCTATAAATTTATGCTATAATTTTTAATTTTTAATTCTGCTTTTTGTTTGTTTGTTAAGATTGTGATGCTATCAAAAAAATAGAAGATTTCAAAGACTTAACAAGAACAGATGAGAATCTAAGAAAGATTGGAAGCTCAATTTTAAATAAAATACTATCCAGAGGTTTCTATAAATGGCATCCAAATGTTTTAAAAAACGTATCTGTTAGCGGTAGTTTTTCTGAGGGAGCCACTGTCGCTCGCTTTTTTAAAAAGAATTCTGAGTTTGATGATGAGTTAAATCGAGAAATTGAGATCGATATAGAATTTACTACAATAAAAATAAATAGCAATTTGAAAAACTTTGTAGAAGACATTCCTTCTAAATACGGCTTTGTCAAGATACGTGCTGATATGGAAATGTTAATGGCTGCAAATATTGGATGGGATATTTCAAAACATAAGGTTCAAGAGTATTTACCAAAATTTTGTACAAATGGCTATCTTCAACCTTTCAAAATTAAAACATTTGCACTTGAAAAAGCTAAGATTAAGGATGATACATATAAAGAGAAGTTTATTGAACTTTTCTTTGCAGTTGTATATAATGAAAAAGTTTCTAAAATTTCTACACAAAAAAAAGAAGTAGTTACAAATGCTTCAGTTGCAGCTGATTTTTATGTTCAAGTTAAAAATCGAAATGTTCTTTTTGTTTCTTACGATTTTGTAATTTTGTTTGAAATTGGTTGGTGGCCAGATATAGCTTTGGAATGGAAAAACCGAGCAAGAAATTGGCCCACCCAAAGCATCATTGATGATCTTACTAACTCATGTTTTATCATAGCTAAATCAACTGCTTCAGATAAACTTGACGCGGAGTCATATACTTGGCGATATTCTTTTTCAAATATTGAACGTGTGCTAATCAGTATGCGTAGTTCGCAGCAAAATTTAGTTTACCTCATCTTCAAAGCAATGTTTTATAAATGGATTAAACCAATCAGTTCTACTCAAGTTTTTTCTTTTGTTGTAAAAAATATAATGTTAAAAGCTTGCGAAGATTATTCTCCGGAACATCAAATATGGAATGAAAGTTATAAATCAACTAAAGAAGCACTAGTGTATTTATTTCTTCAGGCACACACAGCCTTTGAAATCGGAAAACTCGAATACTACTTTATTAACAAAATCAATATTATTGAATCTGTAGAGTCCGTAATTAAAGAAAATATTAAAGTGCAAATTTTATCTATTGTGAACAACTTTGAAATGCATTTCTTTTTAAATGTAAGTCAAGTTAATACTGTTGTAGAGGATATGATCGAAAAGATTAAAACTTTTGATAAAATTTTGAACAAAGCGAATAGTGGCAATTATTCAGATTTTTTAAATTTAGAATTTCTTGTGAAAAATTTTGATTTTTTACTTAATAAGAATACTTTGAGTCTTTATGAAGAATTAATTAAAAGCACAGCCGAAAAAAAGCTTAAGGAGATAGTAGATACGGAAGTTAGTATAGTAACAGCTAAAGTCCAAAAAGAAGTTCAGAATATTACAAAAACGATTCAGGATGAGGTTGCCAAAGCCAGTTCTTCAATTGGAACATTAGCTGTACCTACAAAAGCTTCAAATATACTTAATGAAATACAATTATTGACAAATAAAACTGACAATATAACAAAAGCTGGAAAAAAATTTTCCAAGCTTTTTCGTTAATGTTTATAGTACTTTTGTTATTTCCAATAATGTAACATAAAAGTTGTATTGGTTTATTCTTTGAGGGTTTAATTATACTAAGGCGATTTTTATTCAACTCTTAAGAAAAAAGTTGAGTTTTTTTTATTGCAATAATATATTTTAAAAAGTTACTTTTAAAAAAAAAAACTTTTGATAAAACAATAGGAAAAATTGTTAGGTTTTTGTAACATAAATAATTTTTAATCATTTGTAACAATTTCCAGTTTTAACTGTTGTCAATCAACAGCTGTAGTCAATCATTAATATTGTCAATTATTTTGTCATTTGAAATTTATTATTGATTTTAAAATACGCTTAAAAGTATAGATTTTTTTAAATATATTTAAAAAAGTTTTAATCTCTATATTTCGGATGTGAAAGCAGCAAAAATGTCATCTACATAACGTTTATAAAAAGCTGGTTTTTCTCGGTTATATGATTTTAGCCATTTATCTTAAAAATTTCACATGAAAAGTTTAGCAAGAACAGGTGTTGAGGGAGAACCCATTTCAATACCATAAATTTGGTCGTAAATATGTTCTTTGAAAAGAAAATGAGTTTGAGATGTTGCAAAATTAAAAAATTTTAAAAATCATTTTTACTAACTTTAAGATTGACTTTACTATTTATAATGCTATTGACGGCAATATTTATTGTTTTTTAAAGTAGAATATTGAAGTAGAATATTGTTATATAAACTTATAATATCATAAGATACTGAAAAATGTTTATGAAGGTATGAAGGTTAGCTTGTTTTACTACTTTAGCAAAATTGAAAGAATCTTTAATACAAAGTTGTGATAGTACTAGTGGAGGTAGTACTGGCCCAGTGGGCACCCGACGTCAATCCGACGTCGGATTTACGTTTGATTTTCATCAGCGATGTCAAAAGACCTATTCCAACGTTGTTCCGATGTCAGTAAAATGACGTCGGGCGATGTCTTTATCTCAACATCCCCTGACGTCGTTTCGATGTATTTTGACGTTGTTCCGACATCTTATAAAAGACGTCCAAAAAACGTCGCAGTACTGACATCGATCCAACGTCGATAAAAAGACGTCGGGCAACGTCATAATATTAACGTACTCCGATGTCTTTTGACGTCTTCCGACGTCAATCCAACGTCCTTAAAACGACGTCGGAACAACGTCGTAAGACATCGCTGATGAAAATTTAATCCAAACCCAACAATATGTGTGCAATTGCGCTCTTCAATAATTATGTGAACTAAGCGTGTTTTTTTATTAATGAAAAAAAGTTTGAATAAAGGTTGATAAAACATCATGAGGTTTTGTATGATGCACTAGCATAGTTTTTTAACTATTAACATTTTCGAGTATACATTTTTTATAATATATAACTATTCGTTTTAATATTTATATAATATTTAAACAAAATTATTTCTTATCAAAGTAATAATTCCCAAATAGCTACAAGTATAAATTACTAAATAAACGTATCAATTAATATGTCCTTGTGGTGTAGTGGTAAGCGCATAGGAATTAGTATCTAATAGACCGAGGTTCGATTCCTGCCAAAGGCGACGTTTTTAAGTTTTCAAAAAACACGTTGGATTTACATCGGAATGCCGACGTCGCGCGATGTCAGTTTATCCGACGTCAAATAACATTTCCATTTCCAACGTAAACCCAACGTCGATCCGACGTCGAGATCCGACGTCGCTCGACGTTCGTTCGACGTCGAAATGCCCACTGGGGGAGTATTGTGGAGAAATTTAACTAATTGATAATTGTACCGATACCAATGGATAATATAATAGGTCTGAAACTTATATTATTTTCTTCTGATGATAAGAAAAAATGTACAAAAAGTGGGAAAAACCCACTGTTAATAAACAAGTGAACCATCCCAGTGGGCATTTCGACGTCGAACGAACGTCGAGCGACGTCGGATCTCGACGTCGGATCGACGTTGGGTTTACGTTGGAAATGGAAATGTTATTTGACGTCGGATAAACTGACATCGCGCGACGTCGGCATTCCGATGTAAATCCAACGTGTTTTTTGAAAACTAAAAAAACGCTGCCTTTGGCAGGAATCGAACCTCGGTCTATTAGTTACTATATCCTATGCGCTTACCACTACACCTCAAGGACATATTAATTGATGAGTTTATTTAGTAATTTATACTTGTAGCTATTTGGGAATTATTACTTTGATAAGAAATAATTTTGTTTAAATATTATATAAATATTAAAACGAATAGTTATATATTATAAAAAATGTATACTCGAAAATGTTAATAGTTAAAAAACTATGCTAGTGCATCATACAAAACCTCATGATGTTTTATCAACCTTTATTCAAACTTTTTTCCATTAATAAAAAAACACGCTTAGTTCACATAATTATTGAAGAGCGCAATTGCACACATATTGTTGGGTTTGGATTAAATTTTCATCAGCGATGTCTTACGACGTTGTTCCGACGTCGTTTTAAGGACGTTGGATTGACGTCGGAAGACGTCAAAAGACATCGGAGTACGTTAATATTATGACGTTGCCCGACGTCTTTTTATCGACGTTGGATCGATGTCAGTACTGCGACGTTTTTTGGACGTCTTTTATAAGATGTCGGAACAACGTCAAAATACATCGAAACGACGTCAGGGGATGTTGAGATAAAGACATCGCCCGACGTCATTTTACTGACATCGGAACAACGTCGGAATAGGTCTTTTGACATCGCTGATGAAAATCAAACGTAAATCCGACGTCGGATTGACGTCGGGTGCCCACTGGGCAGTTCATAAACAATATTTAGTTTTTGGATGTAAAAATACTCTCTTCGTTAAGTGGTTTGTGGAGAGCCCAGTCTTATCAAGGTTCTATATACTACTTGGTACAATGTTATTATTATGGATTACATCAGATAAATTAGTAAAAAAATTATCTATAACTTTACGTGTTAAACTTTTAGCTTTTGAAAATGTAAGTATTTCAGGTTTACGTAATCGAAGTTTATCAACATGACGCTTACTAAAAGAAATTATCCAATCTTTCCCAGAAATTCCATTTTTAAAAGGAGTTTTCATACTCATGGATGCGCAAAATTGAGCAACTAAATTACAAACGTCAAGAGAATCTAACGGATGACCATATCTTTGACAATAATGAGCTGCAGCTACAATCATAGTTTCATCATTATCACTCAGCACACTTTTTCGACCTTCACGTTTGTTTGCACTAAATTCTTGTTGTTTTATTCTTCGCCTCGATGTTACTTTAGGAACAGAACATTCTTTAGCAGCATGATAAATAGTCTTTTTGTCTTCACATACTAATATAATTGCTCTTTCCGAACTATCAGCATTGTACTTGGGTTTTATTTTTTTATTGTAACATTTTGGCATTTTTAAAATACTTTCTAAAGTAATATTTACAAAAATTTTGTTAACTAAAAAAGTGCCGTTTCTAACAGCATTACTAGGTTATATTTGAAAATTAGTTAGCCTAATATGTTATAACAAAGTGGTAAAAATTACAACTTTATACCTATAGTCATTATCAATATAACAGATAAAGATGAATTAGACCCAGATTACCCCGTAGACCCAAATTACCTTACCCTACCCTATATATATATATATATATATATATATATATATATATATATATATATATATATATATATATATATATATATATATATATATATATATATATATATATATATATATATATATATATATATATATATATATATATATATATATATATATATATATATATATATATATATATATATTAGGGTGGTAGTCAAAAATTAAATGTTCAGATTTTGTCTGGGACAACCTCCAATCCTGTTCCTATTGATCTCATTTTTTCATTTTTCAAATTTCATAAAAATATTCCTTCATTAAAGGGTGCCACATGCCAACTGATAAAATCACATGTACGCGATAGAAAAGATAGTCGTGTAAATTAATGTTGAATATTATTAAAATTGTTGTTGAATATTATTAAAATTGTTGTTGAATATTATTAAAATCTTTAAATACATTTTTTTATCTGTAAATCCATTTTGAACACAACCAGAAGTCTTTTCAATGAGGTGTACTCGTTATGTTTTTTTTGAGAATCTGACCAGTTGTTAAATTTATCAACTAATTAATGTTCTGTATATGAAAAATATTTATAAATTTCCGAATACAGATAAAAAAACAGAAATTTTACTTCATAGCATTTTTAGAAATTTGTTACATTCAAATAGTTAAATTTTTATAGTGCTTAATTATTAATTACTTAGCTGCAGCCCACTTACTTATTTTTTCTATCCCAGAATTCCTTGTAATTTGCCACCAAACCGCCATTTTGTATGTTTATCACTATCAGACTACCAAATTAATTATTTTAACTAAAATTTTTTATTTTTAACAATTTTGCAGTGGAATATCTCAATTGTGAAAAGTCAGTATACATTTAAGTTGTTATTTTGTAATATAAATTATGTAAACTACTTTGAATTTTATTTTATAAAAATTCATATCTCTAAACTCAAAAAAGATACTGAATAATGGATATCACTGAATATATACTAAATGAATAAAATTTTATAACTTTTGCAATTCACATCATGCTTATTGCATAACTTTATTTGTATTTTTCTAGATTAATAAATATCAGAAAATGTCACAATCAAAACCTGCAACTAGATCTGCAACCGAAATTTACCTTCTTGGTTTCACAAATGCCTCCATTAATGGTACTAGACTACCGTCACGAAAGCAAGCACTACAGTTTTTCTTCCATCAGTTGAAAATAAACAAAAAAACCGTGCGAGAAAGTTTGGACATTACTATTAAAACAGTTGCTGATTTTTGGAACAAAGCTTACATGCCAATGACAACATTGCAACATGCAATTGCGAGGCTAGAGAAAATATACAACGAGTCGAGAAATCTACAAAAGGCTTCAAAAAGAGGAGGAGCAACTCAGATAGCGAAAGAAACAGCCTTTGTTGCATCATTTGAAGATACGTTCGACATTTCTCATGTTGATGCCGAGAGGCTTATACAAAATCCAGAAGACAAACTTTTTCTTAAAGCTCAGCTTGGAAATGGAAGACACTCAAGTTCAATGGCACAAATAGACAGAAAATTGGCAGTCAAGTTGAAGCGTAAACATGAGAGACAAGAGGCTATAAAAGCCAGAAAAGAACGAGAAGAATTGAGACATGCTGTCAGCAACGGTGAAGCTGTAGTTAAAGCATTTGAATCAGATTCAGAAAAAAGTTGCAATGAGAACGTAGATTCTGACCATGACTCAGAAGTGACACTGCAGACAAAACGACCTCGTCCAAAAAATATTGTCAGTCCACAAGTTGCAGCAGCTTTAGATTGAACGAAGATCAGCGACCGAAATGCGGTTTATGCTTTGGCTTCATTCTCAGTTGCTGTTGGTCAAAACCTAAGTGAACTAGCTCTGAATCGCTGGTCAATTCGACGCAATAGAATGAAACATAGAGACGACACAATTTTGAAATTGAAAGAAAGTTTTGGTGAAAATATTAGGGATGTTCCACTCGTAAGGCATTGGGACGGCAAGTTACTCCCTGATATATCAGGAAAACATGAAAAAATAGATCGCTTGCCTATTCTTGTTTCGGGTCAAGGTGTAGAACGTCTATTGAATGTGCCTAAGCTCCCAAATGGCACTGGAGAGGCAATGGCAAATGCAGTTGTAACAGCAATCTACGAATGGAATCTTGCAGAGAATATAAAAGCCATGTCTTTTGACACTACAGCCAGTAATTCTGGGATTCGCTCTGGTGCAGCAGTTCTTATTAAAAAAAAGATGAATAAAGAGCTGCTCCATCTTGCATGTCGGCACCATATTTTTGAAGTTGTTCTTGGAGATATGTTTAACTCATTAGCTGGACCATCTACTGGACCAGACATTTTGATGTTTAAAAGGTTTCAAACAGCATGGCCATTAATCGTTCGTGACAGATATGAAGACGGTATATCAGATCCTGAAACAGCTTTAGTTTTTAGCAGCAACAGAGAAATGATGAAAGAAGCTATTGATTTCATTCAGAACTACTTGCTGACAGAGAACCAGCCTCGTGATGATTATAGGGAACTTTTAGAACTGTTTTTGTTATCTACCTTAGTCATATTCCTCCTCGCGGGGTTCATTTTATGGCTCCTGGGCTATGCATCGGGCCAGATGGATGGCCAAGGCTATTTATTCAATCAAAATTTTTCTCTTCAAATCCCAGTTTCGCATGACGAAGCGTGAAATAAATTTATCACGTTTTTTGAATATTTTTGTCTGCTTTGTCTATCTCAACTCATGGTTTACTGCTTCGCTGTCCATTCAAGCTCCACTGAATGATCTCATGTGCCTTAAACAACTCGCACAATTCAGGACAATAAATTTAAATGTTGCAAATGTAGCAATAAAGGCATTGTCTCGTCATAAATGGTACCTCAGCGAGGAACTGATTGCCTTTAGTTTTTTTGATGATCGTGTTGATGCAGCTACAAAATACAAGATGGTAAATGCAATGAAAACAAAAACTGGAAATGGAATTCCTGCAATACGTGTTCAACTACGTGAAAACAACATTTCATCATCAGCGCTTGCTGATTTCATTAACTCGAACACCATGAGGTTTTTTGTTATACTGGGCATCTCGACTTCTTGGCTCGAATTGGATTCATCTTTGTGGAACGATGACCAAGTTTTTATTGCAGCTAAGCATTTTGTAGCCGGTTTGAGCGTTGTGAATGACAGAGCAGAGAGAGGAGTTGCTCTTATCCAAGACTTTAACCAAATTCTAACAAAAGATGAAGGACAAAAGCAAGCACTTCTCCAGGTTGTGTCTGAGCATCGAAAACAGTTTCCAGATGCCAAGAAACCCACTGTTGTTAAACAGGACTAAATAGTCTTTTTTCCATTCAAAACAAAATGAAAAACTAAAATGATATTAAAATTATAGTTAATTTTTCATGGTTTTCAATGTTCAATACTTTGTTATTTAAAAACTTTTGAATTAAAATAGTTTATATAAAAAATTTTTTTTAAAGTGCTTACAGCCATAAGCGTCAACCTTAAGTGAAACTTTCAACCCCGTGTGGCACCCCTTAATGATGAAATATCTTTCTCAAATTTTGCACATAAGTTTGTTATGCTAAAAGGAACAAAAATAGAGGTTGTTCCATCAATTTACTTTTTTTTGACCACCACCCTAATATATATATATATATATATATATATATATATATATATATATATATATATATATATATATATATATATATATATATATATATATATATATATATATATATATATATATATATATATATATATATATATATATATATATATATATATATGTATATATATATATATATACATATATACATGAAAATAAAACATTATTCTTAAATTCATTTTTGATGCAAGTCCAATATGTAGAAAATCTAATAAAAGTATTTTTCTTGTCCTTATAGCTACAAATTTGTCTTCCTTTTAAATTTAATTGAGCTGTTATTTCAAAAACTAATAAAAAAAGAATATTTCAAAGTATACACATCTTATTAATGACTTCTTTTAAACTGCTTTGTTTTTTTGTTTGTTTGTTTTCTTGTTTTTGTCTTTTTACATTAAAAAGTTTTTGGTTTTAACACTATTTACCTTAGTTAATTAAATTTTGATTTTAACACTATTATAGGAATTTAATATTTTAAAAACATAATTACAACGGTTCTTGATGATAAGACTTAATGGTCTTCTGCAAGTTTCCCGTGTTTTTATTTATTTTTGTATAACTAACTCTTATTATTTTGCCTTTGATTTTTTATATTTATAACTGGTTTAATTTTGAAAAAATTTGAGTATCTGGTAAATTTTGGCTTTGATTTTTTATATTTATAACTGGTTTAATTTTGAAAAAATTTGAGTATCTATTACGGAAATTAATTGTAACAAAAACGGAAAATTAAATTATAAAAAAAAAAAAAAAAAAAAAATTTCTGCTTTAGTAACTATTAGTTTAATGCTTCCTTAATTTACTTTTTTCAATTGTTTCTTTTTTAACTGAGTGTTATTTTTTCTGTTAAATATATTTTAGCAGTATTTGCTTAAATATAATCGCAGTGATGAAATAACAGGATCACTGGAAACTAGGAGTCTATTGATAAGATCAGTATTTGTTGCTTTTCTGGATTTTTTCGGCTCAAATTATCGAGATAAGATTTGAAGTCTTTTTTTCTAGCCTCTTGAGTTTCCTCTGACATAAGTCCAATGGATAATGTAGGGTTTTTAATTATGTCATGTCCATGTATCAATACTTTGTGAACTGATTGAGCCATGTAGTACCATGGATAAAGGAACACATATAGTCTAATGGTGTCAAAAAAATAATCCTTGAATTTTAAACTGTCTATTTCATATCCTGAAGAGAGTGTTACCAAGATAATTTAAAATCTGAATATAAGGTTTTGATCAATACCCAGAATTTCAGCTGTTTGTTCATATGCTGCAAAAGCACGCCTTGAGGTATTGCCATCATTGCTTGTTCAAGAACCACCACCTTTAGGGAAATCAACAACAAGTCCCATTTTGATCATAAATGTCAGTCTTAATCTTTTGTTTAGCTAGCGATGTCTTTTCTTTGTGTTCTTTAGATCTTCCTTGCCACTTTCTTGTTTCTATTTTATATGCAATGTGCAAAAAAAAAAATATATATATATATAAAGGATATCAAAACTTTTCATATTTTTTGAAGAGACATCACACACTGAACAGCATTGGTATGAGTTAGTTTTTTCTGATAATATCATTTCAGCTTTCCCATCAACCATTGTAAGTTCAATAATACAATAATACTTCAATAGAAGAACCGCAAACCTTTAATAAAATCATACCCAAGCTTTCTATCTCACATGAACTGATCTTCTTTGATCACAGATTCCTTGGATTCCGTTTTGTAAGCAAATCTTATAAGTCTACAATAGGCTGTGGATGACGAATTTTGATTTTTCCAAATAGGTACCTTTTTGTTACTTTTGTTAAACCCAGTCAAATCCAATGGGACTAGTCAAGTTATAAACAATGACTCTTCACACTTTAAATCTCTGTTCATGTCAGGTTCTGATAAAACTTATTTATAAATGCCTTGGCCCGTAGCACCATCAAAACCAGCCTTATACGTAAGTGTCATTATTTTTATTGCATTGTCGTTCATTATCAAGTGCCTCAGCACAGGTTCCTGAACTGCACGGATACTTTGCAAAGTATAAATCATTAAATATTTTTAAGGAACTGAACCTGAATAGTCCTCCACTGTTATATTTGAAGGATAACATTTCAATTTTGCATTTCTGACATCATTGTAGGCGTGGTAGAGGTTATATTCTTTCTCCAATCTCCCCTTCTAATCAATTGATAAGGAGCTTTTTTCAGACTGGCATCAATTATTAAAACCAGTGATTTGTCTGCTGAATATTTAGTTGCTTTATCTGTATTTGAAATATTTAAAAAGTTCTATACAGTACTAACAATA
>NC_061164.1:52014316-52027159 GCF_022113875.1 Hydra vulgaris | reverse complement strand
ACCTAATTGAAATGGTATTTTAAATGGCACTTTTGATGAGTTTAAAAATAAAGTAAAAAGTTAGACAAAATTTGTAATTGTTTCTAAAGACAAGTTTAGTATTTTAAGAAGAAATTTAAATAGAATTTTGTAGCTTTGCTTTTTTTTAATTTTGTCTATTTTGTTCTTTATAGTGCATCTCTATTAGCTGGTTCATAAAACAAAATTTTTGATAAATATTTGCTGCCACCTCATTAATGTGTTCAAAATAGTAAAGGTGCAAGGTGAACCTCAAATTCTTTATATCGAAATAAATTTGACTGATTTTAAAGAATTTATCAAAAAACTTGAGTTAGCGAGTTTATTATTTTTTACATATTTCATAAGCGCCGTCCGACTTTAATGAAATTGTTCACGACTTTCTATTGTATTATAAAAAAAAGATTTCACGCGTGGTTTTAGGAGTTTCAATAGCGTTGCACTTCCATCTATAATACTTCCATGGTTTGGCGTATGTTCCAAACTTATGCCAAACTTACAAATAAAAAAGTTTTGTAAATCCGCACCACGTTTAACGGAAATATGTCGAATTCAATAAAATATCATAAAGACGCTTTATTATTTTAAAATTGCGTTAACTACACCGAGTAGGAGAAGACGGGGCAAATGACAATTATTTTGAAAGTCTCAAGTTAATGCAAAACTCTCAGTCATAAATAATACTTAGTCAGTATGTTTATGTTATTATAATGATTAATTACCAGCATGAAGTTTCAGTTTGCAATTAGAAAAGTTTGATATAAAAATTAAAATATAAGTTTATCATTGTCATTGTCATTGTCATCTGGCCATGTGACCGGCAAGATAACTTATTATGAGATTTATGCCTTTTAAAATTTTTAAAAATAGGATGGATTAGGGTAATATTTTTTTTACAACAATCATTATTATATATTTAAAAAACACATAACATTTACATGTCTCCAGTTTATATAGATGTCCACCACAAATATTTACAATATGTAAAGAGTGTTACAATATGTAAAGAGCGTTTACAACTTACAGCGTTAACTGTTTTACGCATGTATGTTTGACATCGAGTTAAAATAATAAACTTAAAAATTCGTAGTTTATAATTTAAACTGCTGGCTATTAACCCATACATTAAAAAAATATACGTGAGTCCGTCGCCAAACAGGGCTACTAAGGACTTGCTTGTCGTTGTTGTTGAAACTATATATTATTCGCTTATAATTATTGCTTAACTTGCCGGTGCTTCTGCCCATTCGTGCGCGTTTACACGGACTTTTTTACCATTTAATATAAATAGTATTTAACATGCTTTTTTTCTTAATACTTTTGAACTCACGCTATGAGGTACTCTCATATCTTAATAATCTGGTAATATCTGATTTAGGTCGATTTGATAACTTCTGTAGTAAAGAATAAATCTTATGTTGTTTTCGAATAAGTAAACTTTTCAAGTCAGGTAATTTAACTAATTCATTCATTATAACAATAACACAATTCAAGTCCTTTGTCAATTGTATTTAAGTTGAACTGTATCAACAGGGTATTTGTAAATAGCCTATAAATCAAAATGAATAAATAATACAATTTAAAAAAAAAACTTTACCATACCAACGGGCATTTTTAATATATCTTATGTTATGAATGTATTTAAATGTATATATAAAAAATGGCTTTTAAATATACGCATTAATAATAAGCATTTACAAAATCAAGTTGAACCAAACCAACCTCTAAATATTTGAGGAAATATTCATACTCGGCAATAGTCTCTAATTGCTTGACTAACAATATGCTATGGATTTGCTTATTTGTTGCAGTAATAAGCTGGTTTTTCAGAATCTTTGATACCATCTTGAACATCATATACTGGTATTTTAAATTATATTATAAAAATAAAAATTAAATGTACAAAATGCATTTGTTTATACAATTTCAAAATGATCAACAACTATTATTTTTACCTCAAAACCATAACTAAAAAATCAACAAAAATTTTTAGATTAAATATTTTAGTTATCAAAGACAGTGTACCCGTAGGTGTAGGTGTTCCCGTAAAAAATATTGATTGCTCCATTTCAGTTGATTTTGAAGATAAAAAGAAGTTAGGCAAAGCTAAAGTTAACAACAATATAATATTCCAACTTTAACAAACAAAAACTTTAAAAAAAAATTTAAAAATACAAACATAGTGAATCAGAATACGAAGTCGATTATTCCTCTGTATGTAAAGGTAAAAAAGTATCAGGTAAAGCTAAAAATAAAAATACAGAAATGTTGTTGATTGTAGGTGCTGCAAATTGAATATATTCTAAATTTTAGTAACTTAAAAATTATTAGATACCAGAACACATATTTAATTGTTTTAAAAAAATAGATCCAGGTGACAAATTTATATCAAATGACCTCTTCAATGATTTTGTTTCGACGAATTTAAAAACTGGTGGAGGCAAAGGAAAATCGAGTAAATAATTTTATTCGAGTAAAGGAAGTATCCAGAAGTTTTCAGAAGCATACAGAAGCTTCCAGAAGTTTCCAGAAGAAGCATCTGAAAGCATCCAGAAGCATCCAGAAGCAACCAGAAGTATCCAGAAACATTCAGAAGCATCCAGACGCATCCAGAAGCATCGAAAAAAAGCATCTAGAATTTTCTAGAACAGGTTCACACAGGTTTATTTTACTATATAAGGGACATGTAAACCGACATGTAATTCTGTCAGTATATGGAAGTCAATCAGTCAGTACTATCAAGACAGTTTATCGAAGTGAGTTTTATCAAAGTGTTTTATCGAAGAACATCAATACAAGAATTGAAATACAACAAGTGTTTCATTATATCAATAGAGTCCACATCCAACCATGGATGTGGACTCTATTGATATAACGATGTGCTGTTGAAGCCGGATTGTTTCCTCGACGCCCTACAAAGAAACCGCTGATTTCACAAAAAAACCAAAAGAAAAGACTCCTGTTTGCTACATCTTATTTAAGACTGGAATGTGCAGAAATGGCGAACAGTCCTGTTCCAGTGATGAATCGAAGTTCAACATCATTAAGAGCGATGGCATTTGCCGTGTACGTTGACGGGCCGGAAAACGCTTCGATATACTACTGGTCTGGGGGTGTTTTTCTGCTAACGTTCTAGGTCCAATACATCGAATCGATGGAATAATGGACCGTTTCATGTATAAAAATATCCTGAAAGATGTTATGTTACCTCATGCTGAATAGAATTTGCCAATAAAATGGGTTTTTCAGCAAGACAACAATCCGAAACAAACAGCAAAAGTAGTCAAGCAGTGGTTTCAAGACAACCACCTATCGGTGATTGACTGGCCTTCTCAATCTCCGGATTTCAACCCTATCGAGAAACTGTGGGAGATCGTCAACCGCAGAATTAATCGTGAAGGTGTTCGTAATAAGGATCAACTGTTTGAACAAATCCAAAAAGCCTGGGCAACGATTCCACAAAGTTTCATAAATCACCTGATTGAATCTATGCCTCAAAGATGCAAGGCTGTGACCGACAACAAAAGATTCACCACAAAATATTGATAGCGAAATACAGCTTGGTCAACATTTTGTGAAGTTGCACTTGTTTTGTCCAGAAGGAAATCAACTTTTTTAATACTTTTGATCAATTTATTAGTTTTTGTGTACAAATAATGAACTTTGTGATGAATATAACTTGAAGAACGTTGTCTCTAAACAGTTACATAGTTATTTCTCTAAATTGAAAAAATGCAGCACTTTTATATGAAGAAACTAAATTAGTATTATTTGGTTGCACTTATTTTGTCCAATTCTATATATATATATATATATATATATATATATAATATATATATATATATATATATATATATATATATATATATATATATATATATATATACATATATATATATATATATATATATATATATATAATATATATATATATATATATATAATATATAGTATAATATATATATATATATATATATGTATATATATATCACACAAGCAGCGAGCCAGTCAAAACAAAGTTAACTAAAACTAAATTTAAATATACATGTAATCAAACAAATATTTTAGATATAAGAATTCGTATAAACATTATAAATAAATCAAAGTAATTTAATCTTTGAATGTCATTTTCTTGCTATACGTTAAAATATGGTTAGAATTCAATAAATACGGATGCGTATAAAATTTTTTTTAAATATATATATATATATACTATATATATATATATATATATATATATATATATATATATATATATATATATATATATTATATATATATATATATATATATATATATATATATATATTATATATATATATATATAATTTTCTTTAGTATATAATTATTTCGATATTCCGCTGATCTATTGTGATCAGCCTCATCAGGTATAATAAACAAAGTAGTTACAAAAATCATTATAGTAAAAACAAACCGTTAAAACGATAACATTAAAAAGCCATAATATAATACAGAAAAAAACTTTTCAAACAACTGACGTCAGCAGATTTTATTAAAAAATGGCCCCCAGTTTTTGGTTGTTACGCTATCACCGTCATCCCGATTGAGAACCACGTCACCATTTCTCAACTCCTGTTGAACCCTACCCTTGCTTATTTCGAGTGACTCTCTGATTTTCCTAGTTCGATATTCTGGGGCTACAGATAATGTTTTGGGGTGCAACCAATCAAACTTACCATGGCATGTTTTAGAATGCTCAGTTGCACCCGACCCGGACCATTTTCCTTTTAAGCTGTTTTTTTGGTGTTCAATACATCTCGATATCACCTTCTTTTTAGTTTTGCCAATGTATATTGAACCGCATGAACATTTTAGCTGGTATACGCCAGGGTCTGTGTTTAGTGGTAGTTTAGTTTTATTGTTGCAAAAAATATTTTTTAAATTGGGAGTTCATGTGAAAATAACCTTTATGTTTTGCTTTCAAAATTCTTTACGAAGTTTTGGACCAACAATTAGTATCCAAGGTAGTTTTATAAAGAGTTGGGTATCTATTGGTTGAAATGTGGTGTTTTTTGAACCGTTTTTTAAATAGTCTATAGTAATATTATTTAGAATGTTCTTGTCGTGGCCATTTTCAATAAAGATGTCTGTTAGAAAATCAATTTTTTTTTGAAGGTGTTTTTGAGAGCATATTCTTTTAGCACGACATAAAAATCCTTTGAAAACGCCAATAATAATGTTAGAATTAATGTTCGAGTTAGGTTTAAGTTGAACATTTGTAATGGCTTCTTTTCTATGTATTTGAAATTCATAAGTTCCAGAGCCTGTGTTTGTAATGTTAATATCTAGGAAATTGAGTTGTTTGAGGTCGTTTTCAAGTTCCACTGTGTATTTTATGGCAGGATGTTGTTCATTAAGGATGTTCAGGAACATTTGTTGTTGTTTTATTGAAGCAAAGCGAGCATGACAATCATCTACATATCTCTTGTAAATTTTTGGTTCGGATGTATGAATAATTGCTATGTTAAGGGCTTTTCTTTCTATATTTTGTAAAAACGCTTCCGCCATAACAACCATTAAAGATAAACCTATAGGACCTGAATTAGGTTTTATTCAAATATTGTTTTCATATAAAAAATAGCTTATACTTAATGAAAATTCAATTAATTGATGTATGTCTGCAAGAGTAAGTTTAGTTCGAGTTTTTAAGTCATCAATGTCAGCGTTCAAGATATTAATAATAACCGGAATTGCTTCGTCAATGGGTATGGATGGATATAAATTGATTATATCAAATGAAACTTGAACTTCGTTAAGATATATTATCCATTGCTTAGCTTCATTTACAAAATTATTAGAATTCATAAGTCTACTTTTATTTTTGTTCAGAGTCGGTTGAATAATTTTAACAAGATAATCAGATGTTCCATAAGGCGGTGTGTTAATTGTTAATACAACAGGGTGCATTGGGTAATCTTTTTCTGGTTTGTAAGCTTTAATCATTCCGTAAATCCTTGGTGGGTTACAATCTGATGGATACATTTTAAAGTATGTATTTGTGTCTAGTTTACCTTTTTTTCTTAATTTGCACAATTGTCTTTGAAATTTAGCAGTCAATGTGGATGTTGGATCATAATCAATAATTTTGCTATTTTTTATTTGTTCTTCTAATTTGAGCGATGCATCTTTTTGATTTAATAATGCGAAACCTGTGCCTTTATCGAAAGGTTATATCTTAATGTCAGAATTGTTTTTAAATTTGTTTATGGAAAGACGTTGTTGCTTAGTTAAATTGAACCCATCATTTCGAAAAAGGCACAAGTCCATTTATTCAAACTTTTCAGGACCAACAAAAACAACTTTATTAGAAAAAAAGTCTATCGTGCTAAAGAAACTAAAGATAACAGTAGATATATAAAAATTATACATAAGTTTTTAGAGTTTTATTTGTTATAAAAAAATAATATATAACACATATATTTCTAATTTAAATTTATGGACTTATGTCTTTTTCGGAATGAACGCTTTTTTGTATATAAAAAACCAAAGATTATCAGAATAATAATGATTTATTATTATACAAAAATATTTATTGTTAGGTAATCATCAATTATTTCTCGGAATTCATTGTTAACCGAAGTTGTTGGCGAAGCAAAAACCTTTGTATAGAAGTTTTGGTACTCTTCTATTGAATATGGAATATATTTTTTCATATTTTTTCAAATCTTTTATATTTTTTTCATTGATAGGTAATTTTCCAACATATGCAGGAGTACTACTTAATGGTAAGGTTGACCGGGTACCCATCCTTTGTAATAGCTGGAAATTATAACTGACTAAACAATCTATGGATTCACATGTTTTCATGAAACCTGCTGTGGTATTAGAAAATGTGAAATGTGAAATTTTAGAAATACCAAAAGTAAGTTTTTTGTCCATGGTTACTCCTTTTTTATTGGAATCCACAGATAGCACAAGTTTCTTATAATAGTTTAGCCACCATTTTTTTACATCGTTGGTGTGTAAATCCGATCATTTTTTTGAATGTCGTTTTGCTGTTCCAAACATTCTATCGTTTGGCAAGAATGAGTGACCTCTTTTTGGTATGTAATATTGTATCTCATTTATATTGCTATCTAGTTCAGCTACCAGTGATGAAAGTATTCGGACCGTGGTATGATTTCTGTTTTGGCCTGCACAACCATCAGAAAATAGGTGCAGTTCTTTGGCTTTGTTGCCAATATTTTTAAAAATATAATTCAGCACAAAGGTACATGCTTCGCTCACGTACTTTTGTTAATGTATCTCCAGGTAATGCGTTGCATCGTGATCACAGAGATTTACCTCTGTAATCTATAGGCTTTTTTTTTAATAAAATGCATAAATGTCTAACTTGTTTCATAGAAATTCTATGCATACAGCAAAAAGATTTCTTGCGTGCTTTTCTTATCACACCTTCAATCTAAATGTGATAAATAAAATAAATTTTTTTTTTCTTAGGTTCTTTAGATCTAAACCATCTTCCCTCTTTTCAATCAATGACTGCAAGTATGTGTCTTGAGCAATTTTACAATCAAATTTGTTAACAAACTGAATTGTACTTTCTATAAAATCTTCAGATACAAGCTCCATACGCTTTAAATTACATCTGTAAATAAATAGAATTATTGAGGTAATATTGTAATAATTATATATCGAGATGTTTTACCTCCAATTATTGGTGGTAAAACATGAGTAAATAAGCATAAATTTGAGAACGAATATAGTCATACTCTAAAGAACAAAAAACTAACCTACAAGAAGCACCCGTTTTATTGGTGCCACATCATTTCCTTTGTGGTTTTTATAAGTTTCTCCAGCAATTTTGGCTTTTTTTATTTTTTTGTGTTTATAATTTCCACTGTTTCTACCAGACACTCTTTTTCTAGATCTATATGCATTTTCAGGAAGTTCGCGATTTTCCATTTTCGTTACAAAAAAAGTGAAATTACGTCACTACATTTGCGCTTTGTTTCTTTTGAAAAAGGCATAAGTCCGGGACTTGTGCCATTTTCAAACAGACTTTAATTTTCATTTGCATTTAAAGTTGACTTGTGGCATATGAAAATGTTTCTCCTTCATAGGGAATATGTAAAACACTTATAAATAAAATTGCATTAAAAAGTGAAATTTGAAAAAAGTGTGACTTGTGCCCTTTTCAAAATGACGGGTTCAATTATCTTTTAATCTTAATTTTAGCGAATTTGTTAAAATTTGCGAACAGTTTTGTCGTAGAGTTTCTGCTTGTGTTGGTTTTTTAAGTTTTTCAAGTTGTAAAGCGCAAGTTTCGATATTAGTTATAATATCCATATAAGGAATTTTTTTCGGCAGTGGTACAAAATTTGGACCTAAATTGAGTCGCTCAGTTGTTGATTTATCCAGAGTAACATTAGTTAAATTGAGTATAACAGGTTTAATAACTTGATTGGGAGGATTAAAAGTATTTTTTATAATCGGTGTAATTTGTAAATTATAATATTTTTCTTTCATTTCCGTTTTTTCTTAATCTAATGGTAATTTTTTGATTTGTTGGTTATACTGTTAATTAATTCATAGTCGTGTAATCTTACTTTTGTCTGAAGAAATATATTTAATTCATTAATTAATTTCTTACTTGAATATAATCTGTGTTTTTTTACTGTATTCTTTCATTATGTTTTTTGCTTTTTTAGTATGAATTAGAGTTTTTATTTTAAACGATTTTGGAGTTATGTTATTGGATAAGCACTTTTTAAGAAAAGCGAGTTGAAAAAGGTCATTTATGTAAATGAGAAAAAGTAAAGGTCCGAGTACAGATTCTTGAGGAACGCCCCATGCAATTTCTAACAATTTAGATAGAGATAATTGGTCAAAATGAACTTTTTAGTATTTGATAATTACGATATACATAATTTTTGCCAAGAAAAGGGATTGGGGTGGGGAAGGGGGGCGAGAAGTAATTTAAGCACCCGAATTAAAGCTTTGCTGGGGGCTATTTTTTATTGCTACCCTACTGCCCTTACCCTTAATGTTTTTATGTAAAACAAAAAATTAATTTATTTATCCTTTTCATCACCCAAAATATTAGGCAAAAAATACAAAGGTCATTAAACTATTAGCTTATACTCTAAGTTGAAATTCAAATTCTTCTTGGAATTCTTTCTTCCATCAAATTTTTGAATATCATTCTATGTTCTCTGATATTCCAGAGTTCAAAAGGCTGGTTTAAAATTTCCGCTATTTTATCTTCTTCGTCATTGTTACAACGTTTATATGAAGATTCCCTAAAATAAGTACTTAAATTTTTATCGTATGCTTATATTTTTTGCTTCAGTGCAAGCTACTATGTACCTTCGTGTGCACATACGTGTTACAAGCAAACTTTTTGTTGATATGAGATCCTTGCATAATAATGATTTAAAAAATGACAGGTTTTATTGACATGCAAAATTTTCATTTTAAGTGTCAGGTGGTATCACTAATTTTGCGTTTTATTATTAAAATAATCCATTAACCATAATCCATAACTCATACGAAAATTATATTATGGAAAAAATTTTTTTTTTTTAAGTCTCTTACTTAATTTCTCCCCGGATAAATATTTCCTTAAATCACGACGAAAATTTTACGACGAAGTTGTATATTTCATAGCTTTTCAAGGGTTCTATACAGGACTTTTACTTTTTTTACTATACATAAATGATTTGTCTTCAACATCAAACCTATTAAATTTTATTTTGTTCGCAGATGACTCGAACCTTTTTTATTCTAACAAAAATATTGTAACACTTTTTACTGTAGTAAATGAAGAACCAAATAAAGTAAAGTAAAAATAAAATAAAGTAAATGAATGGTTTATATGCAATAAGTTGTCTTTGAATATTTAAAAAACCAAGTTTTCTCTTTTCCAAAAACTAAACAAAGCAAAAAAACACCGCTTATTATGCCCAATCTCTTAATAAATAAAACTAGCATCAAAAGACAAACATCTGTAAATTTTTTAGGTCTGAACTTTGATGAAAATTAATCATGGAAACTACATAATAATTCTATAGATAAAAAATCTCAAAAAACATTGGAATAATATATAGAGTTAAGCCCTTTTTTAAATTTTAAGTTCTTAAAAAATTTATATTTTTCTTTTACACATAGTTACTTAACTTACGGCACCATTATATGGGCAAGTACTAGTCACACTACCCAGTGGGCACAAATACATTTTGCAAACGTTTTGGAAACGCTTTATGGTTGCTTAAAGGACGTTTGTATATTTAAAAAGTTCAAAAAACGATTAAAAGGTCTTTTTCTATTAATTGATTTCGCATTTTACGGGACCTTTAAAAAACGTTTAAAAAACTTCTTTTATTAGCCGGAAAGAGCGCAATGCGCATGTGCAATTTTACTTGAATTTGAAGCTTTCTCAAGTTTTTCCACGAATTCATACGACTGAAAAAAAACTTTTTAAAAGTAAAATATACATGCATTAGTTATATAAACTCTTACTAAGATATATAGTTTTATATAAATACTATATATATATATATATATATATATATATATATATATATATATATATATATATATATATATATATATATATATATATATATATATATATATATATATATATATATATATATAATACTATATATATATATATTTATATATATATATATATATATATATATATATATATATATATATATATATATATATATATATATATATATATATACATATGTTGGTATATATATATACATACATATATATATATATATATATATATATTATATATATATATATATATATTATATATATATATATATATATATATATATGTATATATATATATATATATATATATATATATATATATATATATATATATATATATATGTTGGTATATTTATATATATACATACATATATAAATATATTTTCAATATATTTATATATGTATATATATATATATATATAAATATATATATATATATATATATATATATATATATATATATATATATATATATATATATATATATATATATATATATATATATATATTTATATAAGTATATATATATATATACCATCAGAAAAAGAATTTATCTTTTTCTGATGGTATTGAGATATTTTTAATTGAGTATTGAAAGTTTAATTTCTCCATCTTGTGGACGAATTCGAATAGAGTGCTCAACTGGTGGAGCGTTTATATCGTTTTATGAAGTGTTGTATTAAAATAATACACAATTCTTGTTCGTTTAAAAGTGCTCAATATTTAAGAAATTTATTTTGGTTATATATAAATTTCATAACAGAGCGGTTTATAAAGCAAACACAGCGGTTTATAAAGCAAACATGGGGCATACAAAAAAGAAAAACAATTCTGTAAGTTTTTAGTTTTTGATATTAATGATTTTTATCCATCGAATAATGAAAACCTGCTGAAAAATGCGTTATCCTTTGCAGAGCAACATTTAATAATAAATAGTGAGCAAAAGAGTTTTATACACCATGCAAGAAAATCATTGTTGTTTAGCAATGGAGCTGCTTGGAATAAAAAAAGGGAGAGTTATTCGATGTCACTATGGGGGCCTTTGATGGCGCGGAGATTTGCGAATTAGTTGGTATTTTTATTTTGCGCCAAATCTCGCAGTTTTATGATGAAAGTAATTTTGGTATATATCGAAATAATGAGTTAGCTATATTTAGAAACAAAAGTGATTAGGAAATAGAGAAGATAAAAAAACATTTTGTACAAATCTTTAAAAATAACAATCCTTGAATCTCTATTAAATGTAATTTGAAAATAGTAAACTATCTGGATTTAACGCTAAACCTTAACGATGGTTCTTTTCAACCCAACCGCAAACCAGATAATATACTTAATTACATACATACTAGTGATTATACTCTAATCACCCACCGAGTGCAATAAAGAGTATTCCTAAAACGATTAAGCTAAGATTATCAGCAGCATTGTCAAGTTAATCGATTTTTAAAGAAAGCATTCTTCCTTATCAAGAAGCCCTGAAAAAATCTGAATAGACTTGCGAACTTGCATACCATCCAAATATAAAATCTTCAAACAGCAATCAGAAACGTAAAATGATTTTGTATAATCCTCCTTTCAGTGCAAATGTTGAAATAAAAATAGGTAAATGTTTTTTAAACCTCATCGACCACCACTTTCCAGTTAACCACAGACTCCATAAAATATTTAATAGAAACAGAATCAAAATAAGTTATTCATGCATGTCAAATATAAAATCCATTATCAAATCTCACAATAAAAACACGTTACATGAAGAGGCAAAAGTTAATGAAGAGACATGCAACTGCATTGATAAATCCAATTGTCCGATGAGCAACCATTGTCTTTCTAACAACATTGTTTATCAAGCCACCGTTTTATTCAAATAATCTGGAGTACAAAGAAAAAGTGTATTTTGGACTCAGCGAGACATCTTTTAAAGTTCAATATGCAAACCACCTCAATTCTTTTAATTCAACTAGACATAAAAATTATACTGAGTTATCTAAAGAAATATGGAAATTAAAAGAAAAAAAATTACACCTTTTGTCAGATGGAAGATTGTTAAACATTGCAAACCATACAACCCAACATCAAGAGTTTACAATCTCTGTTTGAACGAGAAGTTTCAAATTCTGATGTATAAAGGTGAAAACCTACTTAACACAAGGAGTAAAATAATATCGAAGTGTAGACACAAAAATAAGTTTCTTATTTCCTCCTATGAAACCGCAGATTGATCCTGATTGGTTTACGTCACTTTTTTGCGAAAAAGTGACGTAATTTAACAAAAAAGTGACAAAATTTTAAAAT
>NC_061164.1:51976816-52009316 GCF_022113875.1 Hydra vulgaris | reverse complement strand
TGTTAAAAGTTGTACTGACATTAGTACAATAGTCTTTTATTATTTACATGTTTACTTTAATTTTTATTTTAATTCGTAATATTTGTAAATATTTTGTCTTACGAACGGTATATACTTTTAATATTGAATTTAATTTTGTAATTAAAAAAAAAAGAAAAAAAAAAAAAAAATTGATGTATGTGAATGGATGTATCTGCAAATATTGTATGTATGATACTTCTGGAAGTTAACCATCCTTTGACAGTGGTTTAGCATTTTTGTCGGTGGAAGCGTAAACGTAAACGCACAAACATTTGATAATTTTAGCTTCACACACAGTGACACCATGTGGCTTTCTAAATATCTTCTACACAATCTTTTCGACAACCTTGAAGTGCATTTGGATGTACCTTTGTACGATGTTGAAGTTTTTCATTCTCAATAGCTGCTAGTAATGGTGGTGGTGTGAGGTTAGCTGTAGTCCAGTCAATCATATCAACGTAAGTCAAAGCAATGGCGTTCAGCTTGATACTTGACTTATCAAAAAACAAGTACAGAAGAACTACACAACTTACTTCTCAAATTAATTATTTTTGGGCATTGTGTTCTGTAAAGACTTAATTTCGTCATTATTTGTATAACCTTGCTGCACTGCTAAGCTTGCTATAAGAAGATATTTTTGATCTGTGTTTAGATTATTTATATATATATATTATTATTATTATTATTATTATTATTATTATTATTATTATATATATATATATATATATATATATATATATATATATATATATATATATATATATATATATATATATATATACATATATATATATATATATATATATATGTATATATATATATATATATGTATATATATATATATATATATATATATATATATATATATATATATATATATATATATATATATATATATATACCGGGCGCAGCAACAAAAACAGATCGACTGCAATTTATACAATGATTAACCTAGACGGTCAACTGCACCAGCTATCATGCAAGTCATCTGAACGAGTTCTAAGAGTTTTTATAACGAACGATCTAAACCGAATGCTTGGCAGGCTCATAAAGGTTTTTCGAGGTCAAGGTTCTGCATTATGGCGCACACTGTATATTTCGTACGTTCGCCCACACCTAGAATTCGCAGTACAGGCCACCGTTTTTATCTCAAGACATTGCCAAACTTGAGCAAGTTCAACACCGTGCCACAAAACATATTGCCTTCCTTAAACACTTTTCGTATGCTTAAAGACTATCAACCCTTAACCTGACAACACTAAATGAACGACGAGAAAAAGAAGACCTTATCGAACAATATAAAATCATGACCAAAATTGATAAAATTAACTTTCATGTCCCTGATCTTCAAACTAACACGGAATCTTCAAAGTTCAGTTTTTGGCCGCGTGGAGACACTAAAGAACTAAGAACACAACTTGTCCATAACTGCGCTGAAAGAAGCAACTTCTTTACCAACCGTATTTTAAGCTTATGGAATTCTTTAACCCAAAATGCGGTGGACGCAAAGAACTTGAACAATTTTAAACACGAACTTTCTCTCCTACGGCATCTTCACTTAAGCTGAAATTGAAAAACTGTATTTTTATAACTGAGAGGCCTGGTGTGCCGCTCTTTGTCAAAAAAAAATTTGTAAACTTATTTTTGACTATGAATGAATAAACCCAAACCTAAATATATCATGATTTGTATACGACATCATCTCCTCATCTTTATGGATAATATATCTAAGCAAATTCGGATTAAATTTCATGTCTTGTTAAAAACCTAAAGTCTTATTACTATTAAAAACTATAGTTAACAAAACTTATCTAATAAGGTTTTATAGTTAAAAATGATGCCATAAACAAACCTTTAAACAATTAAAACCACGATGCTTTAAATTAATTTTAGTTTAAATATTTCCAATGTTTTTTCATAAAAATTATCTGAACGTATATTGCAATGATATTGTTTCAAATAAGCATGAATTTGTTGTAGTGTCAGTAAAATGTTCCCGTTAAAAACGATCCGTTGAGGGTTAAATCGTAACCCTAATGTTTAACCAAGGTCTCTTAGAAAAGTATGAAACGTCACATTTTTACACGCTTTATTGGGTAGATCTTCATCATATATGCTTTTACTTTGCAATTTTATACGATCTTTGCAATTTTTTACACTGAATCTTTTATATGAACGACTCTTATCGTGTTTCTAGAGTTAAATGAATTTGTTCAGAAGAGATAGAGATGCTTTGATTCCTGGGGTGCTTTGATTGCTGGAGTGCATTGATTGCTAGGGTACATTGATCTTTTTGTCTTTACACTATTGTTTTGTTTTTAAAAACAAGTAGCGATTTGAACTATATATTCTAATGGGTATAAAAAAATTTTTTATTTGTGAAATTTTTTCAAAAAAATATTTGCACAGGGTTTAAAATTATAAAATTGTGGTATTTATAATAAAAGTGATTTTATCTTAAAGTAAAAAAGTTATGTTATCCTGTCCTTATGCTATCCTGTTTTGCATGTCTAAGCATTTGTTATATAAATATTTATAACATGCGGTTTGTTTTAGTTTTATTTAAGAGATATTTGACAGCATCAAACAGTCTGTTGACAATGCACATTTTTATAAAACATCATAAATTTGAACTTATTGAAGACCTTAAAAAAATCATTTGTGCATTCGAAATATTTTTGAAGTTTTTGAAGGTGTATATTGATTATAGACTTCAAAATTCTATTGTTTTGGAAAATTTATCTTAGCGTTAAACGATAACTTAATGTTTCTAATACTTTCTTAATATTTTAGTTTAAAAAATATATATTTAAAAAAAAGTATTTAAAAAAATAATATAAATAAGTTAACTTTATTTATTAGTAACCTGGTTTCCATTATTTTTTAATTATTCACGGTTAGCCTTAACTATGTTTAGGTTTTTTCAATTGTGTTCAAATTAATTTCAACGTTTTCTGAAGAGTATATTTACTTATCACTATTTATATAGTTCAACAAATCAGAAAACTCCTATTATAATAGAAGTTTTCTTTATTGCATTCTGAATTATATTTCTCTAACTGCATAAAATTAAGTTAAAAAAATATAGTTGTTATAAAATACTGGAGAATCTGAAATTCGTCGCTGATTCGGATAATTATTGATTAATATATTGTATAGACAATTCTATTTATAATTTATAGAAAAAAACGTTTTCTTCGAATTTAGGAACAAATTTTTTATCTAGAAATTTAATACAATTGAAAAATATATAATAGTGCAAAAAAAATGCGTTATCTTATAGACGTGGGCATGCATTTCCATAATGGCGTGAGTCCTAGGAGTTTTATGGACCTCTATTAATATCTATGCAACCAAAACAAAATAAATACCTTTGTTATTTTTCATTTGAAATAAATTTTTATAACTTTTAATTAAAATTGAGAGTAAATTTTTGAAAAAAAAACATGGCGGACAAAAAAAAGCGCGAAACATTTTCAAAAAAAGCGCAAATACAAAAAAAGTGCAAAAAAAAGGGGCTAAAAAATACTTAAAATGCCATAATTACTTAATAGGATTTTTTTTGATTTAGCGGACTATATACATAATAATAAATAAACTGTACTCTTTCAGAAAACGTTGAAATTAATTTAGACATAATTCAAAAAACCTAAATTTAGCTGAGGCTAACCGTGCATTATTATATATAAACATACTAAAGAAATTTCCGCACTTTAGTAACAATGTTATATTGATCTCTGTTATTATGATATTTATTACCTTCAGGGTTAGGGTTACCTGTTACCTTAAGGGTTAGGGTTACCTGTTACCTTCAGGGTAGGGTTAGGGTCAGAGTTTTTAGCTTTACTTAAGATTTATCATATGTTTTTTTTTTAATATTTTATGTTTTAGTGATAATTTTAAACATCGAATAAAACATTTTTTTCATTATGCAGCCGTGTAGCGCAAGTGACAATGCTCATGTCTCTGAACACAGCGATCCGGGGTTCAAAATCCACGTCTGTACAAGTTTTTCTACATCGGTTAGGAAGGAGGCGTGAACTTCCTACAAATGCTTCTCCGTGGTGCTCTGTGATAGGACCGTAAGGACTTCTTAGGGCACCTAAAAAAAAAAAAAAAAAAAAAAGCATGGGTTACAATTCAAATATACTTACAAACTTAATTTCAAAAATATTTACATTTTACAAATCCCAACAAACAATTTATCTAAAATATCAATGATCAATGCGCCCAATCTCCCCTAAAGGTAATACTTCAACACATCACTACAGGTAATACTTTAACACATCACTGAAAATTTGTTCAGTTTAATTTAATCTTAATCAGTTTAAACAAAAACTAAAACTATTAAATTAGGCTCGTGTGATGTTATAAATATACAAATTTCAAAGTTGTTTTTTAAACTACATTTAGATAATGAACTCACAGATAAGTATTTTTAAAACTATCTATAAAATTATTATATTTGAAAATCTACTAATCCGTACTTTATTTGTTTGGAAGGGTCTAAAGTCTTTGATTATATATAGGTACTACATTTTATTATAAAATTGTTGTTTAATAAAATATTTATAAAGATTTTTAGCATTTATAAATTTCATTAACAATAATTTAAATTTATTCATTTTCTTAGAGAGAGAGAGAGAGAGAGAGAGAGAGAGAGAGAGAGAGAGAGAGAGAGAGAGAGAGAGAGAGAGAGAGAGAGAAATAAAAAAATAAAAAAAGTAAACTTTTTTAAATTTTAACTTTTATCATTTTTAAAATAATTTTTTTTAAATTTTTTTTTGTTAAATAAATATTTTACACTTTATAATAACATTTGTGACATTTTGAATAAATGTTTGATTATGAACTTTGTAATTCTTTTTTGTTGTTGTTTTTTATTGTTTTCTTGAAAGAATTTTTAATATTTTCATTTAAGAAACAATTTTGTATATTTAAAGCATCAGACGAGCGTAATTTAACCTTCATATTGTTGTGTTTAAAGTACTTAATTAACTGTTATTAAACATTTTTTGAAAAACTCTGCACTATTGAACTATTTTGCATTTTATATAAACTTTATTTACCTACTCATATGATTCTCAAATTAACTATTTTAGACGCTTACACATAAATATGTTAGATGATCACACTATAATTATTTGCAATACATGGAAATATCCATGTATTGCAATATTTATGAAGATAAATTCTACTTTTATTTCCGCTAATTAAATGGAGTTCCGTTGGAGCAAGATTTTAAATAAACTTAACGTCATTAGACAGATCAAGTAGTGGACAGTCGTCCACTGGACACACTTAATATAAAATGTAGCTGATAGCTTAGATCTTTTCAATCATTTACAAGTAATTTTGTAAACATTAGCTGATGAATGAATACTTCCTAGTGTTCTGAACTTACCGTGAGTTTTTGAATTTTCTATTTTCAAGGGCAAGGATGTGTTGTTGCTGCATTTTCAATTCCAAAAAGATATTAGCTAATTTCGAAATCGTAAACGTATTGCAAGTCATTTAGTTTAAAAGTATTAAGAATTTGCTCATGATTTAAATGCGATTCAGTCACCTGTTTTACTAAACCAAAAATTAACGAATTATTTGCGCCTCTGCCTTTGCTAAATTGGTAATAAAAAATACAAAGACTTCGGACAATTGAAAAAATTCCTCTTCATAGCTTAACTTTTATTGTGACTACATTTTTTCAATTTTTTTATAATGTTTAAACTAATTTTTTAAAACTCGTTTCCAACATTAAGCCCAATCTTTAGAATGAAATCTATTATTGAAATCTATTATGAATCTAGAATGAAATCTATTATTGAAATCTATTCTATTTCCATTATTATAACAAGCTCTTTAAGATTTACAATAAATAAATTGTCTGGAATCTTTTTCAAAATTGATTTCTGCTGCATCTTAATATTCATTAAACAACCCCTCCTCATCTTCACTTAATTTGTGTCTTGCATTACTTTAAAACAAGTCTCTTTCTTTCCAACATCTAAATACGCTCAGAAGTTTGCTATGCATGCTTTATTTTGCATAGCAACAAGTTATTTTTTGGATTCCAGGTTTTTTATTTATGTAATTTTCACTATAAATGTTATAAATTTATATAAAACCAGTGATACTTATGAAAGTAGTATTATTTTAATTGTTGCAAGTTTTTTTTTTTTGTGTCATGTATATTTGGCTAGTGTATTTTTATGACGTCAACAATTCATATGAAAGTCACAGATTTGTCAAAGAATGTCATAAGCGTAAGCCTTTGAGTCGATAAGACGTGTTTTTGTTTGAACGTAAGTTTTCAGGAATTTAAATTTTTCTCCGTATTCTTTATCTTTCTTTTCCACTTATTTTTTTTTTCTAACCATTTCTTCTTTCTTTTCTTATTGCTTTATCTTACTAGCTTATTAATTACTTTTCTACTTAAAAATTATAATAATATAGTAATTATATTTGTGTCTAAAATACAGTTTTTGTTGTACTTCGCATTACTATATTTTATATAAATATACCTATACTTAATTTTGATTATATCTATATCTCTATATTTTTATTTATATACTGTTATTATATAAATAGTTATAACCAAGATTTTATTTATGCTTCAGTACGCTATTATTTTTTGCATAATTTTATAGTTTTTTTTTTCTCTCTTCGCTAAAGTTTTAAGTTGCATTTGCACCTGTTTTTATTTTACTGTATGTTTGTTTTCTGTATAATTTTCTGAACATTAAGCTTAATTTTTGCGCTCTGATATAAACATATTATCAATTTTAGTAAATATATTTGTATAAATTAAATGTAAAATACATATAAAATAATATATATATAAATAATACAAATAATATAAATAAATAAATATATATTCGCAGGGCCGCGCGAGTAGGTGTCACGTGGGGGGGGGGGGGGGGGTGGGGTGCCATTAAAACTTTTGCCGACCAAAAAAAAAAAGGTCCTCGTTTCTTAAAATTTGCCGACTGTCATGACGACATTTGCCAACTGTCTAACCTATATCCAAAGGGTCCACATTTGCCGACTAACTAGGTCCAATTTGCCGACTAAGGGTCCAATTTGCCGACTAAGGGTCCAATTTGCCGACTAAGGGTCCAGTTTGCCCACTAAAAATCATTGATGGGGGGGGGGGGGGTGACACCCCCACACACACCCCCCTATCGCGCCGGCCTTGTATATTTGTATATATAATATATATATTAGTATTTAGTATACACGATACGATCCAATATTTAAAAGAAAAAGAAAACAAACAAAACTAAAAAAAAAAAAAAAGTTTTTTTATCTAAACTACACCTGAAAGTAAAATCATGACAAGTTTAACGGCTCAACAAGAAAAACAGATAAAAAAGATGTTAGATGGCGTAATACAAATTTTCGAGGATGAAATAAAAAATCTAAAATCCGAAGTCGGGGAATGTGTTAAAGAAAACAAGCAACTAAAAAGTATAATTACAGAAATGGAAAAATCAAAAGAAGTCAATTCTGATTCAAGTGTAACTACGTGGTCGAAGGTAGTATCAGGGGCTGCCAAAAAAACAAATGACCAACTATCTCTTCTTTTTTAAACACAAAGGAACGTAAGGACCAAGAACGTAGAGAAACAAACGTCATCATCTATGAATTAGAAGCAACGCAATGTTTTTCATAGACAGAAAAACTAAAAAATGACAAATTGCAAGTAAATAATTTACTTAGTACTATCAAATGGGATGGAGCAAAAGTGAGATCTATTCGCCGTCTTAAATCTAAAGGAAGCATCGATCCTTTGCTTATCGAGCTTGAAGACGTTAATAACAAAAATATGGTTCTTAAAGCATCAATTAAACTAAGAAAAATTAAAAAATATGAAAATGTGTATATAAATCGCAATCTAACAGCAAGTCAAAGATTCATTCTAAAAAATAAATTAATAGAACGAAACGAAAAAAATGCGTTAAGAAGTGAACAAGAAAAAATTTCTAATAGCCACTAGCAACCACTAATTTAGTAACGCCATCAAAAGTCTCCCCCAATAAAGACAAATATTGACTATACTCGAATAAAATCTCAACTTATTCAAGATCAACTTCTCAACAAAAACAAACTGAACACTTAACTGAACACTTGGATAAAGCCACTATTTTCCTTAAAAGATGCGAATTATGTTTTTCAAATCAATTCTCAGTGTTCCATTTAAATATTCGTAGTATTACTAAAAACTTCGACGAACTAAAAGTCCTACTAGATAATCTTAACGTTAACTTTAGCTTAATCTGTTTAACGGAAAGCTGGATTTTATATTCAACATTTAATTAAAATTCTAATTTAATTTTGACCAACTACAAAGCCATTAGTTTTAAACGTAAGTCTTCAATAACAGGCGGTGGTATATGTGTCTATGTGCTTGATGAACTTACTTATAAAATTAGATATGACCTATCGTTCTCTAAGCCGGATTTTGAATCTTTTACTTTAGAAATTTACAATAAGTCATCTAAAAATATTATTGTGACAACTACATACCGACCACCAAACGGATGTTTAAATAACTTTCAAAATCACTTAAGTAATTATTTTGAAAAAGCATGCAAAAAAAAGACCGCTCATTTTTATTTCTTGGAGATTATATATCTTCTCATAACAAGTTTACCTTAGGTATATTCCTAGACTTGTGAAAAGCATTTGACACCGTTAACCATCAGGTTTTATTAGAATAACTAAAATATTATGGAATAAGCCACGAATACCATAAATGGTTTACCAGTTACTTAACTGATCGAAAGCAATTTATTTCTCTAAATGATGGCTTTTAGACAAACAAACTTAAATATCATGTGGGGTTCCACAAGGCTCCATCTTAGGTCCGTTGCTATTCTTAATCTATGTCAACGATATATATAAAACATCAAATACTATGTCTGCTATTATGTTTGCAGACTACTTTATTCTATTCTCACAGTAATATTATCTCTCTATTTCTAGTAGCAAATAATGAACTAGAACAAATATCAAACTGGCTTATCGCTAACAGCCTATCTTTAAACACTGATAAAACTAAGTTTTCTTTATTCCATTCTAAAAGAAAGTTTCAATCTATTCCAAAATCCTTACCAATGCTATATATAAATAACATCAAAATTGAGCGCTCATTCACAAATAAATTACTTGGTATTTTAATAGAAAAAACTTATCCTGGAGAAATTATATTAAACATATTAGCAATAAAATCTCAAGAAGTATTGGCATTTTATATAAAACCAGACAAATCTTAGACAAATCTACACTAACTCAACTATATTTTGGATTCATAAATAGTTATTAATCGTATGGCAATATTGTTTGGGGTAGTACAAATAAATCTAAACTTGACTGTTTCCTTAAACAACAGAATCATGCAACACGCATTATTCATTTTCAAAATCGCTTCACAAATGCTAAACCTTTTTTAAAAACCATGAGGGCACTTGATATTTATGAATTAAATATTTTCAAAATTACACAATTTATGGTTCAACATCTGTCAAAAAAAACGCCGAAGGTTTTCGAAAATATTTTTCATAAAACATTAAACCGATACAACACGCGATCTACCGGAAGTTTTAAAAAACCTTTCCGTGCATCAAAACTTACAAGCTTTGTCATTTCCTATCGTGACCCAATGCTATGGAACATTTTTACAAGCCTGAGTGGTGGACTTAAAGAGGCCAATAACTCCCAAAAAATTTAAAAAAAACATACTGGAACTTATTGCCAATCACGATTCTTTACATGATTTTTTCTAACAATACACGATTATTTCCAATTTTTATTATCAAGGGTTACTGATGATAAGATTTTATCTTCTTCCGGTTCTCCGGTCTTGTAACTATTATAAATAATGAAATGTACTTGTATTTAATATTTTTAAATATTTTATCGGAAATTACCTTTAATTGTAAATGGTTGCTTGACAAAAAATAAATAAATAAAAAAAATTTTTTATATCCCTTAAACATTTTTTTTTGGTTACTAAATTTTATGCATCTAGATATGAAAAAACAAAGTTAGGACCTTGATAGCAGTAAAACGCAATTATTAACACTAATGGATTTCTACTTAACCCGAGGTATAAAAATTATATATAATAATCTGATAGAATATAGAATATTGCAAATAAAAATCAAAAATTTTAATATAAAACCACAATTTTTTTCATCAATTATACATTTTAAATATATTAAAGGGTGATGTAGACGCCCCTCCTGCGCCTATAATACACACCTATTGTTTACACCTATTCTCCTTTATGAGATCTTTGTTTTGATACTAATTTCTATGCGTTTTGATTAGAATTTGCAAAGTTATGACATTTTATGTTAAAAAACTTAAAGTTTAGTCACGTTTCTTAAACAAATCCTTATATACAAACTTTGCAAACTCAATAGAGAAATTGGTACTTTCATGTGCCTCACAAGTGTTTGTTGGAACCGGGAATCAAACCACACAACACTGTAATTGCTGTCGTTCAGATCTGTTCTGTACTAAAGATGTCATAACGTTTTTTAGATGTCAGTCGCTGTCATTTAGTAATTATAAAATGTTTTCAGTTCATTTTTCATGAATAGTTTAATAAAATAAGTATAAAATACAAACTACCTTATTTTAAAATTAATAAATGTATTAATTTATTTATTTTTATATTAAATGGTCAACTATTGATATATTAATAAATATTTACCAAAAGTGTTTTGATTGAATCCTTTGAAATTTTTTTTTTTTTAATATAATTTGCCGTATTACATTATTATAATAATGTAATAGTAATAATAATAGTAATAATGATAGTATAAATACTATTTACAATGAAAAAAAATTGTTTACATATATAAAAATGGCCGGAGCAAAAATAAGACATATCGTCTTATCGCCGAGCCCCGTTTACATAGAAGCCGTCAGTTAATATTACAATTTAAAAACTTAAAACATTAAAATAGATAATATAAAAAACAAAAATATATTTCTACAAAGATATTATAAAGTTAAAATAAGATTTTAAAATAGCATAATTTTACAGTCATAACATATTTAATGGAAAATAATTTATTAAAATAAAATAAATAAACTATTCAGTTTATTTATTTCATTTTAATAAATTATTTTTAAGTTTTTTATTCTGGAGATTTGACTCCCAGAATTTGCATCCTTTACATTTTTTGGGCAATGTTTGGGTATCGATACATTTAACATTAGAAATAACAGTCACCACACCATCTATATATCCGCATTTCTGCCATGTACCATCTACACAAACAATTACATTCCTAATTGTATCATCTTTCACGAATATGGGCGAATCAATTAAATATTTTTTTCTATGCATTCTTGTGATGCTACTAACATTAATCTATGGGTAGCTTTTACATAAGCCACTTGCAAATGAGCTGTAATATTAGTATACAAACATAAATTCATATGTAGTGGCATGTTTATAACGCTAAAAAACGTTTTCATACTGGTAAGACCTTTGCTAATTTCTTGAAATGCAACTGTTGCTCTAATGTTATAATCAAAGGCTTTTCTCCTGTGCTTATACATAATATCATCCTCATTTCGATCTTTTATGTTTTTGGAGATAAAATACTCTTTTGTCCATTCACATCTAGAGCAACGAATAAAAATCATATGAGCAAAACTTTTCTTTGTAGAAATGTTATGCTTAGCTTGTAGTTTTTTTCATAGACAACATGGTCAAGTCCGAATAAAATTGATTATTTCTTTTAGTATAACAGTATTTATAAAAATATAGCATTCAGAGTCATTTGTAATTTTACCATGCTTGTTGGAGTGTCCAATTTTCTCAAAACAAATCAGAAGCTGATTTGTTTTGAGAAGTAAATGTTGTTGCTTCATCTTTACCTGTATCTTGGCTTTTATTAAGATTTTATACTGCTTTTATGTTAAACCTGCGTTTTTTGATCTATACTTCTTTCTTCTATCAGATGATCCAATATTATAGTTGTAATATAAACACAGTGCTTAGAAAAATCCACATAAAAAATCACTAATCATTAATATGCCTCAATAACATGCCGTTCAATTTGAGGTTTGAAGTTGTGGATTTTAACTAAAAACAAAGTGGATAAAAGTATGCATAAACATCCACTGTATTATTGTTAAAAAAATGTCTAGCCTCTGGGTTTTCTAAGAGACTTACTTGGTTGCTATGAGCGTTGCTAGGGACCAAAAATTTACAACTTTAAAATAAAGTGTTATTTTAGCCATTTTTTAAAAAAAAACAAAAACAAATGTCTTTTTTGAATTCTTTTGTGCTTAAAATATCTAAAAAGTATGTATGTGAAAAATCGTAAAAATAAAGATTCCTTATAGATGTACCACCTTAAATGTCAGTTGCCGTCATTTAAAAGTTCAAGAACATTTTCATTTAATTTTTCATGAATAGTTGAGTAAAATAAGTATAAAATATAAATTACCGTTGCCCAACTTTAACAAATATATTATTTAATTAATATTTGCATCAAACTTTATATTATTGATGTACTAATGAAGATTTAAAAGAATTATTTAAATTAAATGTTGTAAAAGTAAAATAGATCAGATTTGAAAAACACTTAAAAAGTACAACTTTTATCATAAAAACAACATGGATGTTATTAATGGGCTTCTAAACCTTAACTGATTTAAAAATAAACTTAAAATCAGCGTCATATACTTTTAATTTAAGGCCTATCCTATAAAGCGAATTTACAATGTAAACTTTTGAAATATAGGTACAATGTATACATTGTAAAAAATCCTAAAAAAAATTTACGGATAGAATTACAACAGTGTAACAACATAATTACAACAGGATAGAATTACAACAGTGTAAACTTTACGGATAGAATTACAACAGTGTACAACTTACAACAGTGTAAGCTACGATTTTACGCAGCCTAAAATTGAATTTTACATTAATTATATAGATTTAAAAATGTAAATTATGTAAAAGCTATTGAATATAATTTAAGTGCTAAAATAGTTACATTTTATTAAAATTTATTTTGAATAAAGTAATTAATTTACTTATTAATTCTACATAAATAAGTAAATAAATAACTTTATCCAAAATAACTACAAAAAAAATATATCAAAGTTCTTCCTACTGAAAAAATCCTTGGTTATACGACACTATTAGCTGAGAAGCTAAAGACTCAATCTGTTACATAATCATCTCTCAGTTTAGACTCATAATAACCGTTCTGATAATCTGTTAGTTGCTGTTTATTTAGAGAACTTTTGGCTAAATTGCATTATGGTATATAAATTGGCTAAATAGCATTATGGTATACAGATTTTTAAAAAGCTAAAATAGATAAAATAAATAAAATAAAAGCTAAAATAGATAAAATAAAAACTCATCAGTTGATAGATTTGATTCTTCACTTAAGCTTAAATATTGTAACCTACAACTGTTGATCAGTTAAGTATTCAGTTAGGGAAATTCAGAACTTATGTTTAAATAATGATTTTGTAATATTACATTAATGCCAAATGGATTTAACTTTATATCGTTTATTGATCTATACTTTATGTTTTTTGGAAGCTCAGCAGTTAGATAAAGATTAAAGGTCCAGTGTTATGTGGCTGGTCATATGGTTATACTGCAATTTTGTGCAGACGCAACATTTTAGCTTGAGTAACAGATATAGAGCTCTCCATAACTATGAATGGTGTGCAATAATTATATGCTAGTTGATGCATTTGCAGGAAAAAATGTCGAGGACATTTGCTAGGGACGTCATAAAAAATTATATCGTCATAATTTTTTAAGAAGACGACATAAATTTTTATGGGATTTTTTGCATGCTCTTGTTCTAGAGTCTGTATTTAATGGAGATTTTTCAACATACCCTCGTAGCAAGCTCATACTAAATTAACTAGCTCAACATCATGCTATACATATATGCTATACATATATGATAAACACTCTATGGACCCTAACGGTTTTACGTATATTAGAATTCAACATGCTGAAATGACTATGTAATTACTACTTAAAACCTGCTATCATCCATATCTAACATACCAGTGTTGTCAATGTTGTCTTGTCTGATCATAAACCTCTACGTTATATAACCTCCATTATTAATAGTAGTCTTACGTCGATTAGTAAACATTACATTGTCCGCCATTTTAAAATCTAACTTTATTTTCTAGTAGCAAACACATTGTATTAAAAAGTTTTTATCTTCGTTAACAATAACTCTGATTAAAAATATTTTTCAAAAAGTACAACTCTGCTTAGAATAAATACCGTTAGACTTTAATCCATTTTATTGGTTACTTTAATCCACTTTATTGCAATTTTTGGTTATAGCGATCAATTTTGCTCTATTCAAAATTTTCTTTCAATTTCTTTTTTTTATTCAAAATTTTTTTAAAGATATCAACCTTTAATTCGAACTTATTGATTTATAAAATAAATTAAAAACGAATATTCTTTTTAACTTTTCAAAATGTGGCATAATATTACCCTGGGTTGGTGTTTCTTCAAGCCATGTATACTTGTTGTTTTGTTATGCTTACTGACAAATTATTTAGATGAATACCTCCATGATGTTAAAACAAAAGCTTACTTAAAATTTACTTAAAGAAATACTTCTATATTGTTAAAACAATTGTCTTTGGAACTATTTAAAGCAAAAGAAAAATAGAAATTATACAGAAAACTTAGTATATTTTATTAATCTTTTTTTTGTTCTGTTATAATGAAACAATAACTAAATTGGTAAGTAAGTAACTGCTACATATAAACATTTAATGTTTAAAAATAATTGTTTCAATCAGATTTAAAAGCCCGCAGCCTAGACTTATGCTGACTGTTAGACGCTGCACTAGAGATATCACAATTAACTTTTTTTCGTTTCTGGGGCGCTTCTAGGGCATTTTTGACTGGAACAACTTCTGATTCTTCTGAGTCAGGACAGATTCCTTTTTCTGGTGGAACATTTAGTTTCTTTTTGCGCTTTGTTATTGAAGGTACAAGGTCTGCACGATTGTCATTTGACTGATAAATGCTTTAGAAATAAGGCTTAGATTAACAGATGATCGATCATGCAGTGGCAAACGATTATAAAGAGGTTCTTTATTAAAAGGATAAATTCCATACTTAGCAAAACCTGATATTAAATTTTCACTAAGAGTGTCTTTTATTAATTCCAGGACTTTTTTTAGAAGTGGTGGAAAGCGTTCTTTTGGAAGCGTTGTGGATTTTTTACCTGCAGGTAATTTTTTCCACAGAGTTGAAACAGTTTTCCACTTACTTTTTAGTGGCCTAAAATATGCAACATCTAGAGGCTGTGTTAAATGCGATGAGTTAAGTGGTAAACACGCAAATACTATGTTATTTACTTGGCATAATTTTAAAATATTCTGACTGATGTGTGATGATAAACTATCCCCAATAAGAACTTTTTTTCCAGTCTATTTTTTCAGTATAGGAAGGAGATGAGCAGTAAACCACTCCTCAAATATGACACTATCTTACCATCCGTGTTTTGTGCGATTGTATTTAGTTCCATGGGGACCGTTTTAAGTCCACATTGACCACAGATTTTCTGGTTTGTAGACAACGTAAGGTGGTATTGTACATCCAGCAGCGTTGGAACAAAACATGGCTGAAATATTGGACTTTGATAAGTTCATTACTTTCAGGGTATTTACAGCCTTTACGACACATAATTTTTTTTGCGGCCTGGGTCATCACTTAAGCTTGATTCATCATAGTAGTGTATATTTTCTGCTGGCACATTTGTAACAACTTGGTTGAGGTTTTTAATAAACTTGCTTAAAGTTTTTTCGTTAACAGCAACTCGATAACGTTTTATATTAACTGCCAACCTCAAAGTGAGCATAGAATGTCTTTTTAAAAATAATTTACTTCATTTATGTCCTAGAAAATTGTTTCTACACTTTGGAATAGTTTCGTTTTGGGAAGAGAGGTAATCCTTGCAATAAATCTAAAATCCAATTCATCAACAGAGAATCCAAACTCAGACACTACCAAGATGTGAGAAATAAAAAAAAGATTCTTCCAAAGCAGTAAATGTTGTAGGATGTCGTGGTTTTTGATTGTGTTTTAGCTTTAGTTTACTTTGAATGGTCATTCTAGAAATGCAAAAATGTTTAGATGCTACTCTCTGACTCATTAGGCCTTCATTAAAAGCATTAAGACACTGTTGGAGCTTTTCTTGAGAATAATCTACATATTTTCTGGAGCCTGGTTTCCTAGAATACAATATTGGAATTTTTTATAAGCTGAAGTATAAATTAATCAATATATTTTACCATCAACAAAAATACTGTTTACAATATAATAAAACTACACAATACTATTTTTATGAATAGAAAATGCAAAGGAACTTTTCTGAAAAACAACGATTATTGATTTTTGTAAAGGGACAGTGGAATAGTAAGTAAAAACTAATTCAAAGCAGAGACTAAAATAATTCAAAAACAGACAAACCACAACAAAAAAATCATTAACATATAATATTATATATATATTGTTAATATATAATATAATATTATATGTTAATTACTTTAATTTTATTACATTTGTTATAATAATAATGATAATAATAAATTAAATAAAGAAATAAATTAATCATCCATCATATCACCAAAATAAATAAACAAATGTATATTTATTTAATATAAAAAAATGATTGGAGATTTAATAAATGATATGGGGTTACTTCAAGTCCGGATTAAATTAACCCCATTTTTACATAAAAACTAACTTAAATGTGATTAGGTATTTTTTTCTTGAAACTAAATAAAAAAGTTCAAATCTTTTAACAAACTCAGAGATTTTTTATCTCTGTAGTGTGTGCGATGATAACAAACCAAATAAAAGTTCTGCTGAGTCAATTTCACTAGCAATTTCAGTTACTTTTTGACATCCATTTCAAAGTTAGATTATTTAGTGTGCGGAAATGCAATATGGTTTTTTAACAGCGTTAGTCGCATATAAATTAACCAATAGAAAAAAAACCCGCCACTTTTTGGACGTTTGAACAGGAGAAGTTAGATGGAAGATGATGCGCTGTGGTAGTTATGATAGTTGATTAAATTTTAATTTGAAGCGGTGCCTACTAGATTCAGAATCACGAAAATAAAATGGTATTCGGAGGAACGGTAAATTTGGAATTTGCTATCTCTACCTGCAATTAATAAAGTGATTGTTATTGTTTAACAAAATTCGGAAAATTAATTATCAGAAGAAAAAATTTCCTTATCGGAACTCAGACCGAGGTTTTACAGAATAGCACTAAAAGGCTAAAAAACGTTTGTTTTATCCTGAATCGAGGGTGGATCCAACAAGTGTGGATCCGTAGAAGATGGGAAGGGACGGGCGATGGGGGCAATTGCCATTCTTAGAAGGTTTAGAATTTTTGTAAGTTAAAATATAAGACACAACAAGTTGTTTGAAAACGGAAGTAATATAGTTAAGATGTCTAAATATAATTACACTTTTAATAAAAATGTGTGGTGCAAATTATTAAATTGTGTGATTTCAGGCTTACGAATCATTAAATCTAAAAGTTGCCCCCCGTGGATGGTCCAGACCATTTAATAAGTAGGAGGGGGGGGGGGGGAAGTAGCGATTTTTTTTTTTTTTGATTTGGTGGATCCAAGTTTTTTTTTTTTTTTTTTTTTTTTTTTTTATGTTGATTTTAGGTGCCCGAAGAAGTCCTTACGGTCTTATCACAGAGCACCGCGGAAGAGCATTTAATAGAAAGTTCACTAGTTCACAAGTTATCTAGTAAGAGGAGGGGAGGCGATTTTTAGATTTATTGATTTGTAAGCAAGTAATCAGATAATTTAAAACTTGCTTCACACAATTTTATTAAACTTGTAATTTTATTTAGACTAACTAATTTACTTCCGTTTTCGAAAAAATTGGTGTATTTAATATAATAATATATATACTTACAAAAAAAATTACAATAAGCCGTGTGAATATTAATCTGACGTAAATTTTATAATGATGTATATAATAAGAATTTTAAGTAATAATACGGTATTCAATAAATCCATAATATTATATAAATCAATCATTCCGTAATCCATAATGTAATATATCATAAGAAAAATAGGCGATAATGGTATTTAAGTTAAAGAGTCTTCCTCTGGATTCTCATTTGCATCATTTTCAACCCTTACTTGTCTAAGGTCTTCATTGAAATCGCTGTTAACTCTTACATATCTTAGATCACGTTTGTGCCGGCACATTCTGTCCACTTCTACAGCTTGCTCCGAAAGTATCCCTGTAATTCTTCCAACCTTGTATTGAGAGTCGGATTGTTTATTCAATTAAGTATGGGTTTAACCCATACTTTATTGCCAAGTTTAAATTTGTTAATTATCTTTTCATGTCTGTTCTTATTGTCGTCAATTCCTTGTATACTAATTTCATATTTATACAACTTATTTGCAAGTGCAGTCGAAGATTTAAAGCCATATTTGGACTAACGTTATACCAATAAACTGTTTTGAGGATGCTGCACGTTCTTTTTGCAGTTTGATGATATCGTTCTTCAATTCCATTTCCTGAAGGTACATGAGCGCACCTAAATTGAAGTTTAACATTCCATTTATTTACAAGTTACAAAAACAATGTGCTTTGAAATTCAGTATCATTGTCCGTTTGAATTTAGTTTAGGTCACCTTGTTCAAGAAAAACCGCTTTTAACTCTTGAATAATACACACATTAGTTTAAATTTAAGATGATGCCACATTGCATATCGTGCAGGTCCACAGTCATTTAAGGTAAGATAGTGTTGCCCCTCATAATGAGTTATATCCATACCAAGTTGTTATTACGTTAAATTTACTTCAATTCTCCCTTTCGGCCACTTTATTTGGCTTGGATTAATTGGTTGGCAAGCTATACATCTCTACCCCACTTGTTTTAATTCTTCCCTGCTTACTGATTGGTCAATGTTTTGAGCAAAGTACAGTGTTTTATTCACACCATAATGTCCTGCGGACCTACAAACATTTATGTCCTTGAAAGAAAGAGAAGCACTAATCATTCCACTTGCAGCAGGTTCAGGGAGTTTATAGAGGGTTTTTGATCTGTTTAAAGCCTTTGACACCGTCATCTATATTTTTATTTTTAAAAAACTTGAACATTATGGAATTAAAAACAATAACTTAGTTTGGTTTAAAGAATATTTATCAAGCAGAAAACAGTTTATACAATATGAAACAGGTAAAACGTCCAAAAATATATTAACATGCGGAGTTCCTCAAGGCCCAATTTTAAGACCACTTTTATTTTCACTTTATATAAATGATTTATCTTCTCATTAAATCTATTAAATTTGGTTTTATTTGTGGATGATTCCAATCTGTTTTATTCACATAGGGATATTAAAACGCTTTTTAAAATAGTTTATAAAGAGTTATAGTTGAGAAACAAGAAAGTTACAAAAACTAAATATATACTATTTCATTAAAAAAATAAAACAGATAATCTTTTTCTAAAATTACCTGATCTGAAAAAAAATAAAATAAATATAACTAGGCACACAGATGTAAACTTCTTATGTGTTTTTTTTAGATGAAAATTTATATTGGAAGACTCATATAAGCTCACTGGAAAGAATACTTTATAGAAATATTGCAATAATGTATAAAACAAAACCATTCTTAAATATTAGGTCTTTAAAAACGTATATTTTTCTTTTATATATACAGTATCGGACAAACAAGTGCAACCAAATAAATGCTAATTTAGTTTCTTTATATAAAAGTGCTGTATTTTTTCAATTTAGAGAAAAACTATGTAACTGTTTAGAGACAACATTATTCAAGTTTTATTCATCACAAAGTTCATTATTTATACACGAAAATTAATAAATTAATCAAAAGTATTAAAAAAAGTTGATTTCCTTCTGGACAAAACAAGTGCAACTCCCCATAATGATGACCAAGCTGTATTTCGCTATCAATATTTCGTGGCCAATCCTTTTTTGTCGATCACAGCCTTGCATCTTCTAGGCATAGATTCAATCAGGTGATTAATGAAACTTTGTGGAATTGCTACCCAGGCCATTTGGATTTGTTCAAACAGTTGATCCTTATTACGAACACCTTCACAATTAATTCTGCGGTTGACGATCACCCACAGGTTCTTGATAGGGTTGAGATCCGAAGATTGAGGCGGCCAATTCATCACGTAAATCGAAGTAACGTAAATCGAAGCGTTTTCCGGCCGGTCGACGTACACGGTAAATGCCATTGCTCCCAATGATGTTGAACTTCGATTCATCACTGAACAGGACTGTTCAATATAATGAAACACTTGTAGTATTTCACTTCTTGTATTAATGTTCTTTGATAAAACACTTTGATAAAACTCACTTCGATAAACTGTCTTGATAATACTGACTGATTGACTTCCATATACTGACTGAATTAAATATCGGTTTACATGTCTCTTATATAGTAAAATGAACCTGTGTGAACCTGTTCTGGAAGACTCTAGATGCTTCTTATCGATGCTTCTGGAAGCTTCTAGATGCTTCTGGATGCTTCTGAATGTTTCTGGATGCTTCCAGATGCTTCTTCTGGAAACGTCTGGAAGTTTCTGCATGCTTCTGGAAACTTCTGGATACTTCCTTTAATTATTAAAAAACTTTCTTGACGTTAACACGGACCAGATTTAAAAAAATAAAACAAACCAAAAAACTTGCACTTGTTTTGTCCGCTGCAAAATGGCACTTGTCAACGAAATTTTGCCTGTGTGCTGTCACCTGTCAGTTGATTGCTTATGTCATGACATGCTATGATTCCAGACTCCTGAACTGTTTGCTGTAGTAGTATAGTTCGTTTCGTTTTTAAGACATGTAAAATTAGGAACACTTTTTAGCATTGTTTGATGTTGGTTGCAAATATTTTGTCCAATACTGTAGTTATTTAACTTACGGAAATATTGTATGGGCAAGAACCAATTACACAAAACAGAAAATAAATTATTGAAAACAAAAACATGCTGACAGAATTGTATTTAAAGCAACAAATTATATGCGATGCGAGCCACTTCTAGGTAAGCTTGAATCATTAAACGTGTTCAAAATAAATATTAATTTATTCTTACAAATCATGTATAAAATAAAGCACGATCTATCTTCAACAAATTTAATCAATATTTTAGTGAAATAAACCACAAATACTTCGCCAGATTCTCCGAAAACAATTTTTAAACTCCAAAATGTTATCTAAAGGTGTGTTCTTATTCAATTCAGTAGCGGAGATCTTATTTTATGGAAAAGAGTGAACAGATTGTTCATAATACAAAACAAACTCTTCCACAACTCAAAGCTAATTTAAAATATCCTTTAGTAAATATGGATTTTAATATTTTAAATATTGACCGTCTTTTAAAAAAGTTATCTATAATGATACATTATCATTGAAGTCATTGAAGAAGATGTCAATAATGCTGTTCTCCAAGTTGCAAATGGATTAATGAAGCCAAACGAAGCTGCTATAACCTATATTTAAAACATAATACTTTACATTACAGAATAAAGAAGTATAAAAATTCATTATCAAGTTAGGTTTTACAAGTAAGTATACAGTCGCACAAGTATTTAATGAAGTATAATGTATAAATACATTGTTTTTAAGACATGTAAAATTAGGAACACTTTTTAGCATTGTTCGATGTTGGTTGCAAATGTTTTGTCCAATATTTTATATACATATATATATATATATATATATATATATATATATATATATATATATATATATATATATATATATATATATTTATATATATATATATATATATATATATATATATATATATATATATATATATATATATATATATATATATATATATATATATATATATATATATATATATATATATTCTTTATCATGTTGTTAATATTTTTTCTTAACTTTAATTTATGTTGATCTTAACTTTTCTTTTTTTTTTTACACAATGTTTTGTTTTTTCACAATTTATATCTTAAAGTTATGATTTTGTTGCTTGTAAAGATTCTTTTAAAAATTATTTGAGGTTGTTTTTTTTTTTTACTACAGGGTGGACACGTTTCCTAATAAATCCTAAATTTTGCTAATATTTGAAAGTTTCCCGATAAAATTATAATCATATGACTTTTGTTTAGTCAACTCTTTAGAATGATTATAAGATCAGATAGTATAGAAAATATATTTGATCCTTGCTATTTAAAACTTAAACGTAATGAAATTTAAAAATAAAGCAGCTCTATTTTAAAAAAAGTAGTTTAATCACTAACTATTTACATTTGGCAGGAGAAATTTAAATGCAAATTTAAAACTGCCCCAGGCTGGGACAGGTTTGAACTTTTTTACTAGAACGAGAATAATGACTTAATTTTTAGTTTACATTTTATGCAAATGAAGTAATTTCTTTCCTTAATGAATATTTTAACTGTTCAAAACAAAAAAAAATTTAATAACTTTTTTTTTTGATTTTTAATAAAAAGTGTAAAAAATGATCAAAGGTGCCCCCTGTCCCCAAACCAAAGTTTGGTTTTGCATAATAAAACATAACATAAATAAAGAACAAACGTTAACTGTTAAAACTTTTTTGAAAACTTGCATCACCTTGTTCCCAAAAATAAATTGACATATTATACGGTAAACTTTATACTAAATTTTTAGTATACCGATTACAAGGGATCTCTTGTTAAAAACAAAATAAAATTGACGCTCAGCTTACCTAAAGAAAAAATAAATATTTAAAATATTTCTTACCTTGAATAAATAGCTATAAACTTAGTTAAAATTTACTTAAAAATACTTTCACACATAAATAATGTAAAATTTTAAACAACTTTGGACTCAAACTACTTTAAATATTACATATTCTTATCTAATCGAGCTCTATTTACTTCATATATATATATATATATATATATATATATATATATATATATATATATATATATATATATATATATATATATATATATATATATATACATGCTTTAAATATATTATTATATGCGTTGATACTACTTTATTGTATCTACAATAAGCGCTGCTTACACATATTGTTGGGGAAATTGCAAAACTCCGAAACTCACATTGGATAACACCACGTATCTGCACTATATATTATTTTACAGGAAAAGGTTAAAACTTTATCTACTAAAAGTTAACATCTTGGAGAAATTTTTATATAATTATGTTAAAACATCGGTTTATTGTATCTAAACTTATCTTTATAAAATTCAGAATAAATCATACTATTCAAATGATCAAAAATTGACAAAAGACATTATTAAGTATTATGATGTTGCATAATTTGAAAAAAATTACTTGTATGGATGTCAATCTCTTCTCGAGGGGTCAGATTTATTTACATTATTCCTTTTGGCCAAACGGTAAACCAAGAGGTTTATTTAAAAGAGTGTTTACAATAGCGCTTGCAACCTTTTATTAATAAATATTATCAAAACACCAAGTGTATCTTTTGGCTCAATATAGCAACATCTCACTATGCTAATTCGCTAACAAAATGGGTAAAATCCCAGAAGATACAAATTGTTCAAAAAAAAAGACAATCCAGCAAACTTACCCGAAGCTTGTGCTATAGAGGATTTCAGGCAATGCTTAAGCGGGATGTGTACAAGATTAGATGGTCTACAATTAATATATCAAACCTTGAGCGTCGGATTCGTTATTGTGCCAGTAGACTTGACCTAAATGCTGCACAAAAGCTTGCACAAGGTACCAATACTAGACTTGATCAAATTCGAAGATATGGAGTCTTGTGATAAATTTATTTTTGTTTTACTATTCTGCATATTTAATTCTAAGAACAAATCAAAAAAAAAAAAATTTATTGTGTTTATTTAAGTTTTTATTCAAGTTTAAAGCCAGTCTCAAATTTTATGGTACACGTGTTATATGTATGAATACTTTTAAAATAATTACACTTTTAAATAAAATACAATAAAAAAGCACATTTCCGTGGGCGAATAACTCAAACGTCAGAATAAGTTTTTGATTCTATCATCTTCCGAATAATTAACGTTAGTTTATCAACGTGGAAAAAACGTGGAAAATTCTAACGTTCAACTGTCCGCATCACTAAGACGTTGAAACGGCATTTATTGTTCAACGTTACTTCATCAACGGTAAATCAACGTGGAAACAATAAATAAAAATCGCTCAGAATCAAGTTGACACAACGGAAGTAAATGTAACAGCTGCCACCACATGCCATAACGTTGTGAGAACGAATTTATTTAAATTCGCTAAAACTGTCAGAGGTTTAATGAGATTGCAAAAAACTGCGCAGCAGTTTAGAAGTGATTAAAAGATTGCCGTAAGCTACTGTAATAAATTTTTACGATAATTGTAATAAACTAAGTGTACTTGAATACGTTATTTATTTTCATTACAAAAATAAAAGTTTCATACTATGATGACAAAGTTACATTAAAAATAGAAAACAAGAAGTATCTTATGATTCAAAGTTAGAAACAAAAAGCTGTGGAGTTCCTCAAGGCTCTACTATTGGACCCTGAATATTTTTGATTTACGTAAATGATATTTATCTATCCATAAACATGCTTAATTTTTTTGTTTTTGCAGATGAGACTAATTTTTTTAAACCCATTCCAATATATAAACAATTTTCTTTACAGTATATCGTGAGCTGGAAAACCTTAATGACTGGTTTAAACCAAAAAAACTCTCTTTGAATATTAGTAAAACTAAGTACATTTTATTTCATCACCAAGCAAATTCTGATGACCTGCCTCTGCAATTTCCCCAGCTAATAATAAATAACAATAAAAGTAAACAGAGTTTTATCACCTCAAATCTTAGGAATATTATTTGATCTTTGTCTTAGGAATATTATTTGATCTCTATTGGAAAAATCATATTACACTAATTGAAAACAAAGTTTCTAAAACTATAGGCATTAAAACAAAACACCTACTAAGTAAAAAATATTTAATAGAATTATACTACTCCTTTATCTGTAGCTACATAAGCTATTGCAATATTGCTTGAGAAAGTACTTGCACTTCATCATTAAAAAAAAAAAAATTAAACCAAAACAAGTAAAATTATATGTAATGAGCATAAAGACGCCCACTCCAAACCGTTACTCCGGTAAATTAATGTCTATGAGTTAAAACTTTCCCAAAACTTGTTATTCATGTTTAAATATCAAACTGACATGCTTTCAAATTCCTTTAGTAATCAATTTCTAAAAATTAATCATAAATATTTAACAAGGTCAACTCTTAAAATATCTGATTACTCAATTTCATAGAGAGGACCTCGTCTGTGAAACATAGAGAGGACCTCGTCTGTGAAACATAGAGAGGACCTCGTCTGTGAAACATAGAGAGGACCTCGTCTGTGAAACATAGAGAGGACCTCGTCTGTGAAACATAGAGAGGACCTCGTCTGTGAAACATAGAGAGGACCTCGTCTGTGAAACATAGAGAGGACCTCGTCTGTGAAACATAGAGAGGACCTCGTCTGTGAAACATAGAGAGGACCTCGTCTGTGAAACATAGAGAGGACCTCGTTTGTGAAACATAGAGAGGACCTCGTCTGTGAAACATAGAGAGGACCTCGTCTGTGAAACATAGAGAGGACCTCGTCTGTGAAACATAGAGAGGACCTCGTTTGTGAAACATAGTTCTTGATGAAAATATAGTTAAACAGTATTCACTTAAAATAACAGACACAAACATATTTTAGTATTTTTAAGTAACAAAAAAAATAAATAAACAAAAAATAAAAGTCTTATAATATTTCTTCCTTATCTATTAATTAAATTTTTGCAACTTAACGTATTCTTGTTGCAATTTTTCGTATTCTTGTTGCAATTTATCGTTTTCTTGTTGTAATTATGCATTAACTTGTTTTATATAACGAGTAAACTTTGTAAACTTATATAATAAGAAATTTTGACAAAATACTTTACGCTTACTATAGAGACTTGATGACAGAGCTTTTGTCTTTTATTTGCTCATGCCGTTATTAAATTTTATTGATGAAAATTGTAAAATGTTTATAAATGACAAACAATAAATAAATAAATATATATATATATATATATATATATATATATATATATATATATATATATATAATATATACATATATATATATATATATATATATACATATATATATATATATATATATATATATATATATATATATATATATATATATATATATGTATATATATATATATATATATATATATTTACATATATATATATATATATATATATATATATATATATGTATATATATATATATATATATATATATATATATATATATATATATATATATATATATATATATATATATATATATATATATATATATATATATATATATATATATATATATATATATATATATATATATATGATATTTTATGTAACAATATACCAATTATTTTGCCACAAGTTGAAAGCAGAGAATTTCTATTATTCACCAGTGTTTGTATACAAACACCAGCGAACAATAGAAAATCTCTATAGTTATGAAATCTCTAATAGTTATGATAGTATATCTCTAATAGCTATGAAGCAACTATAGTTGCTTCATAGCTATTAAAAATCCCAAGTCATAAAAAGAGCGCCGAATGTAGCCTCAGCAATGCATTTTTTCTGAAGTTAGTTATTAAGTTGTTTATAGAGCTCTATAAACAACTTAATAACTAACTTCAGAAAAAATGCATTGCTGAGGCTACATTCTGTACAATTGCTTCAATACATTGCTGAGGCTACATTAGGTCCTCTAGAGGACCTAACGGTATAAACAACTTAACAACTTTATAGAAGAGGATTGTGGAATTGCATTTAACCAAGAAGCTCACGCCTCCTTCCCGCTTAGTCAAAGCCACTCAATGGCGGGTTTTTAGTGGGGGGCCATGGGGGCAGAATCCCCCTCTTTTGGACTTTTTTTTAAAAAAAATATTCTTTTTTAAATTGACTATTATACAGAATGTCGACGAAACTTGACTATTATTATAATTATACGTATACAAATCTGATTGTTACACTAAAGTACAAAAAATTAAAAATGAAAGTTACTTGTAAATGAAAATAAGTGGACCTTTTTTTTTTTTTTTTACAGACCTTTTCAGCTGGCATCAAACCTCACCTCCTTTTGGTTCTAATCCAAAGCTAAAACCACAGTGCACCGGGTGCTATGCGCTTTAAATGTAGCCTTGACAAAGCAGCAATTGTAACACCACCCACGCACAACATTGCATTGTAAGTATTTTAATATTTTACAATTGTTTATATTATAACTATTATTAAAAAATATTTTAGAAAACAAAGGATGTTTACAGTTTGCAATGGCTTCAGCTTTAAAAACTGAAAAAGTATTTTGGAAAATAATGGATGTAAACAGTTCTTAATTGCTCCAGCTTTAAGAGAACTATTATTGAAAAGTATTTTAGAAAACAAAAGATGTTTACAGTTTGCAATTGCTTCAGCTTTAAAAGCTGAAAAAATATTTTGGAAAATAATAGTGTAAACAGTTTTTAATTGCTTCAGCTTTAAGAGCACTATTACTGAAAAATATTTTAGAAAACAAAAGATGTTTACAGTTTGCAATTGCTTCAGCTTTAAAAGCTGAAAAAATATTTTAGAAAACAAAGAATGTTTTCAGAAAAAATAAGCATAACAAAACTTGATTAAATTTACTTTTTCATTTACTTGAGACAGGGGGTTTAACTTAATTATTGTTAACTGAATCATTGATTCTTTTTTAAATTTTATTTAGAAATTATTTAATTTATATCGAAAAAATAATAATAATAAAAACATGGTAGTTTGAGATTGTTTTACGATACTTTTAAAATTTAAAAAGTCTAATAAATTAGTTCAACTTTTTTTTGGTTCCTCCCTCATACTATTTTTATTTGCAATCGTTTGATATATAAGTTCGGATTTTTTTCGCCGATTATATGTTGAATGAAAAATCAAGACTTCAAAATTTAAGTTTTTAATTTTTAATATATTGTATTTTGATCTATTTTATATTTTCGAAGAATCAAAGAAAAGTAAGAAAACGACGGTTTTTTTTATTTTCATTTATGTATTTCGGGTGTTTGATAAAATTCAGTAGGGTGAATTTCAGTTTTGAGGACCTTTTACTTTTCAATTTTTTTAAGGAACTTGTCAAGGATTCACCCCCAACCACTTATTTTATTCGTTGAATCGCCTCTAGTTACAGTTTACATATTGTATATTATTTTACTAACTGAAGCGAGTAAAAGTAGCAAGTTACAAAAAATCACAAAGTTTCTTGAAATAGACAAAGACAATTCTTACTTTTATATAAAGTGTAAAATTCTTTTTCAATTTGATCATTTAATAAATTAATTTTTTTATAAACTAAAAGGTTTCGAATCATTTAGAAGAAGAAAAAAATAAATTCAAGCAACAACAATATATATTAAATAAATTTATAAAATTAAATATAGATCAACCATTGTGAAAGTTTTTTTTGTTTATGTAGTGGTATTTTGCCACACACACACGCACACGCACGTGCAGAAACACATACACGTATACACATATTTACTCTGGCATTGTCGTCTTCACATGAAATGTAAAGATTATGTTTTTCAAAATAAAGTTAATTTAAAAAACCAGAAAAACCTCAGAAAAATTTTTTTTTTTTTCAATTGATAGATAACCCACTACTTACCATCGATGTCACATATTCTACATCGATGTCACATATTCTACATTTTTAACAGTTAATGTGGCAGTCTCCTCTGCATGTTTTACCTATTTCTCAGTCAATCTAGCAGTACTCCTTGCATGTCCTACCAATTTGCCAGTTAATGTAGGTACACTCAGAGGCATTTCTACGAATAAAATGAGGGGTAGAGGGTTAAATCCTCAAAAAGTACCTACTAGCTTCTGAAAAAAACAAAACAAAAAGGTCCTCAAAATAAAAATTTAACCGACTGCATTGTGTCAAATAGCCGACTGTCGACTAAATTTGTAAAAAAACACGACTATAACTTAAAATCACCTTCTTTGGGGCGGGAGGGGTGTTCTTACACAGGGGTAGGGAGATGTTTTTCACAGGGGTGATTTAACGGGGGGTTTTGGGCGTAACATCCCACACCCACACACCCCGTAAAATTGCCTCTGTGTACACTCGTTGTATGTTTTACCTATTTGTTAAAATTAAAATAAAAGCATTCTGAATGATTTTGTTTTTATTAGAAAAAAACAAAACATTCTTGCCTAAGTTTTTTTTTGTGGTTTTTTTAAAAAAGATAAAAATTAATTAATTTTTTAAAAGGTTTTTCATAAAATTTACTTGATTTTTTCATTTTTAAACACAAATAGTTACTAAGAGCCGTTTTTAACCACAAACGGTTTTTAACCAAACAGTAATAGTCAAATCTTCACTACAGAAATAAAAATAGTTATATACTATATATAAATATATTTTTAATAATATTGTAAATATTATATTACTATTTCCAGTAAGAGCGCTCAATACAGCGTGTTAAATAACAGATAGAGCTAATAATATTCAAACTAAATAATTATAAAGATATATTTAGTTACATAACTAAAACTTTAATTCAATAATTAACAAAAGTAACCGAAAAAAAAATAACTTAATGGAAAAAATTACATACAAAAAATACTATGGAGTAGTATTTCTTTGATGACAGAAATTTCTATCAAGAAAATTGTTTTTGTTTTGCTCAGTATAAATTGCATTAAACTCACCAACAAAAATTATATTGCCTAAAAGATAAAGAGAAAAGACATGGTCAATTTGATCAGAAATAACATCAAAAAGAGTGCATTCTTGAGATAAAGAAGAGAAGTATAGAACAAAGAGAAAGACGATAGAGTGAAGTGGCGCTAAACAAAAGCACGTAAAAGTATAGTCTGTGAATTCAAGACCATTTTACCGATAAATTAGTTTTGTCTCACAAATGTAAATGCCCTAGCCAAGCATGTGACTGTTAAAGTCTTTTTTAATTAAAGGAAGATAAGCATCAGCACTTATACCACAAGATCAGACAGCTTAAACCTAATTTATTTCACAAAAAGCAAGTAGGTCTGGAATTTTATAGATTTTGGTACTTATATAATTTTTTGGTTTGTTATCGAACTTGACCAAAAATAATATTCATTTCACTATTTACTTGTCCGAGCAATTGCATCATTAATATTAATAAATCTTAAGCCGTAACAAAAGGTTCCAAATGTGATCTCGACAATGCATACCATAAGCACAAAAAGGGACAAGATTTAGAAATGTTGATAAAGATAGGCTTTCTCAAAGCTACTACAGAGATTCCGGAAACATGACTTCCAAAACGCATCAAAACAATTAACTTTATTAGGAGTTAATAGAATGAGTTGTCGAGTAATGAAAGTAGAGAAGTAAAAACCGTTGAGTCAAGACAACCCAATATTTAACATCCTAAATTGGAAAAAATGAATAAAGAAAAAGGGGGGCATAACTCGTCAACAGATAGAATCTGTTTACCTTTTCTTCAAACTAATAACTATAACAAATATTATTCAACATATTATATCTAAATAATTTATAAATATAAAATTTCTTCTAATCTTAAAAGTATGATTTCATAGACTTCGTTAAAGTATTATCCTTTAAAGCTACTTCTGCCGCAATCTTTTTCTATATTTATAGGTCTCTTTTTTGTTATAAATAATCTTCTAAATATAAAAGTCGTTAAAAATAATCTTTTATGTTTAAACCATGGCCTCCGAGATGTAGGAAAGAAAGGACATAGATGCCCTCGGCGTCATGGTAATAAGGGTGCGAGAAGACAAAAGACAATTAAAAACCAGAGATTTTATTTATAAAAAAGTAAAAAAAAATGTTTTTATTTTTGTGGTATAAACACAATTTGATGATGTACATTGCAATTAACTTTGCTTTTATTTTTATAATCAAATAAATATAGTTTGAAATAATTTATCTCCTTTCTTTGATATGTAGATATGTGATATAGGATAATGAAACATTGTACACAATCTATTAAAGTCTCAACTTGGATTTGTACATTGCAAAGACTGCCTAACAAGCCTAATTGAAATCAGTAATATTTTAACGGAAGCAGTGTACCGTGAGCGCCTGGTTGACATTTTTACCAACTTTTCCAAAGCATTCAACACGTTGTCTCAAAACAAATATCTCATAATATTTATGCCTATGGCATTTGAGGCCAGCTGTTTAACTCTACAGCTGGTTGGCTTATAGACAACAACGAGTAATAATTGGCGAATAAACATCCAAATAGATAAAGGTGACGAATGGCGTCCTTCAAGGATCACTTCACTTCACTGCTATGGCGTCCTTCAAGGATCGCTCACGTCACTGCTATTTGTATTTTTCATCATTAACTTACCAGACTGCATTTAAAACTAATCTGTATTTATAACCAAATTATACTTACTTGATGGCAAGATTTATAAGTTAATGATGTCCATTAATTTTTCTTTGATTATGAAAAACTGCCAACGAACATTGACAGCGTTATAAATTAGTCGAACAACTGCCTTGTCAATTTCAACTTAAAAAAGTGCAAAGTAATACAAGTTAGTTGACGAAAAAACTAATTAACAAAACCATGATTAATATTTACGATAACAGATGAAATCTAGTTTCAAAATGCATTTCATCACGTTGTAGCGTGACTTTGGAGTATAAATGTACAACAATCTTAAACTTTATGTTTAAGGAACAGCTTTTGTTGGCAATCGAATGCTTGGTTGTTTCAATGTCGGATCATTTCAGCTATGGGAAGAAATATATATACACTGTACATTAAACCTCATCTAGATTTTTTTATTTTTAAATTACACTACTCAAACGTGTTTGACATCGGGCAATATCGTTAATTAAACATTTTAGTTGCGATCAAAAACTAAATAAAAACTCAGTCTCAAAGAACGCAGGGGCCTTATAATGCATTCTATTTTTCTTGCAATTAAAATTGGTACTTTAAAATCTGTTTCATTAAGATTCGGATTCATTTGGTTGAAAGATCAAGAACCGGTTAAAATTAATGCTTGCAAAATAGAAGGCAACTTTATGGAAGATATTTACCTTAATAGTTTAAAAGTCTTTATTTTTTACTTGCAGAAAACTTTGGGCTTTCTCAAGCAAGTATACTCAAAAAGGTCTATGATCTTTTTTCCAATCTATATTCATTTTAATTAAAATTTTTTAACGTAGTTCCAGTATCTGTTGCAGAAGGTAAACGGCTTTAAAATAAGCTAAATGTATTGTAAAAGTGTGATTAATCTAGATGTCGTTCTTGAAAGTATTGATATAAATTAACAGTATTAGATACAAATAAACTCTCACTTACTTGTATAACTACGTACGTTCTTTTTTAAAAAAAAAAAC
>NC_061164.1:51949316-51971816 GCF_022113875.1 Hydra vulgaris | reverse complement strand
AAACTGTTTACGATTGCTTAAACAGCTTTTTAGCAAATTTAGAAAATTTCCGCTGATTCCATAGTTTTTAAGTTTTTGAATAAGAATCTCATGATCTATCGTATCAAAAGCTTTTGGTAGATCAATGAAAACGCCAAGAGTAAATTGTGATTTTTCAAACGAATCTGCAATATTTCTAGTTAAATGAAGTATTGCGTGTTCAGTGGAATTATTATTTTTAAATCCATATCGACTGGTATTTAATATTGTATTTTTAGAAAGATGATCATATATTTTATTGTAAAGAATCCTTTCAAAAACTTTTGAAAAACCAGAGAGTACAGAAATTGGACGATAATTAGTTATATTTGATAGTTCCCCTCCTTTAAAAATTAGTGAAACTTTGGCGATCTTTAGTTGGTGAGGAAATATCCCCTGTTTTATTAAACAACTAAAAACTTGGAAAAGAATAGTTTTAATGTTCTCATAAGATGCAATTAAAATGTTACTATTTATTCCATCCGGGCCTTTTGCTTTATTGGTTTTTAGCATTTTGTTAGCACATTCAAATTCTTTCATGGAAATTTCAAAATTATTTAGTACAGAAATTATGGGAAGGGTAAAATAATTTGTTGAGTTAGTTATAATTGGAATATTTTTAGCTAAGTTTGGACCAACAGTTATAAAATAGTTATTTATCTGATTTGCTATATCTTTTGGATTATTTAAAAAAACATCATTGTTTTTAATAACTTTTGCCAAGTTGCTTGTTTTACTCTTATAGTTGCCAGTAATTTCATTTAAAATTTGCCACGTGCGCTTTGAGTTATTTTTAAACTTCTCTAGTAAGTTTGAGTAGTATTTTTTTTTTAAGTTTTTTTCTTTGACATTCAAAATGCTTCACGTAAGTTTTATAAATCTCCTTATTTTTATCAGTTTTGGACTTTAAATACTTTATATATAATTTTTGTTTAACTTTGGAAGATTTTCTAAGTTCTTTTGTAATCCATGGCGACTTAATACTTTTTTTTGTAAGGCTTACTTCGTATTGAGGAAAGTTTGCGTCATAAACTTCAAAAAATGTTTTAAAGAACGAGTTATAAACTAGATTTGCTTCAGATGAGAAATTTATATGTTTCCAGTGCAGTAATGATAGTTGTTCATTAAACAGCATTAAATTTGCTTCACTGAAACATCGTTTAAAGAAAACTTGATTTGTTATCGGTACTAACTCAATGTCAATATTTATTGAGAAAAAAAATCGGAAAATGATCAGAAACATCACTTTTAATTAAACTCTTTTTGATGGATTTATTAAAAGTATTCGTTGTCATAGTGTTGTCTATTAAGGAAGCAGAATTTGAAGTTACCCTTGTTGGTTTATTGATTAACGGAATTGCGCCGGTATTGTTAACAATAGATATATTTTTGTATTATTATTTAGTTACTAAAACGGAACGTCACAGTTAAATTTATCAAAGAGTAGGACTAAGTCATTTTTAGTCAATACGAATTGAAAAAGATGCGTATTTTTTAATTCTAAACGAAAACAATTAATTCTAAAGCTAAGTTCACCTCCCCAAGGCTTTAGAGAGGACCACCCCAGTCACAAAGCTTATTCTTTTTTCTGTATATTTATTTGTTTATTTACAACTCTCTCTGAACTCTAAACTCCGAAACACGTTCGTTGTTAAACAAGACCGCTGCGCATAAACTTATTTATTTACCACAGAAAAGCATTCGACAGATTTACGGTCCTATCCTTATTGATAATATTAAACTTGCCCAGATGTGGCGTTGAACCACGGATCACTAGTTTCTGAGGCAAGCACACTAACCACTGCGCTACGGCTGCTTAAATCAGGTTAAACAAGACCGCTGCGCATAAAGTCAAGATTAAACAAGACTGCTGCGCATCAAGCCAAGGTTAAACAAGACTGCTGGGCGTAAAATCAGGTTAAAATAATACTTTCAGAGGCATAGAGTGGATTTGAACCTCGAACATAACTAAACAAAATACATAATTAAAATTAACTGTCCTGTTAGCAAGAATGCAGTTGTTTTGGTACCACACTTAAATAACTACAATCAATGACTTTTAATGTTAATTAACAAAAAGCAATATGTAAACATCAATTTTGATGTCTAACTGTGGTTAATAAATTAGAGAGATTTTGGACCATTGGTTCCGTGCTTAACAACTTTTGCGTTTTAGAAGCCTAAAGAAATCCAAAAAGTATTATTGGTTTTTTTATAGGTTAATGTAGTCACATTAACTTTGTTAAAGGGTAAAATTCAAAATTTTTAAAGGTGTTGCACTATTGCTTAACCGATAACTTTTTTTCAAAATTTATAGCGAATTCATTTGCGATGGAACCTATTTCTACATTTTTTATAATACATAACTTTAAGTTTGCATCATTTTTTTATATTATATTTTATTATATCGCTTTACATTTCTGAAACTTTTCAAAGATTTTTTTCGATTTTTATTTTTTAAATTTTTATCATTAACTTTTATGTAAAGATTATTTTAATCATTTCTGATAACGTTGCTATAATAAATTTGTGCAATAAAAATTGAAATTCAGAAACCAGTCTCCAGTTTTCTTAAATGGAGTTGCAAAATAACTTTTATTACGCATTAACTCAAGAGTCTACAAAGTTTCGAATATTTTTTTCACGAACAAGTTTTGACTAACGGCATCAAACGCACATCTGAAATAAAACTGATTTCGCCAAGATTTTTATCATAATTAGAAAAATCCTTTTTTGCAAATGAAGTAAAAATTTTTTTCTATTGTTTGCGAATATAACAACACCAACATGACTGACAATGTTTTTATTCTTTCTTTTGTTGTTTGGAAATTTCTTGATCAAAATGACTTTTAAATCCTTTTTATGATCCTATCAGCTCATCTCCCAGCTTGTACACATACTTAGGTAAAACGTCAGAACAATGTTGCAGGTTATGTTGGTACAACATTGGTTGTCAACTTTGTTTTGATATCATATTGGTTACAAATCCAATGTGTTTTTTAACAAAAAAAATCCTACGTTAGCACAGTACTGCATTATAAGTTGGCAAAGTGTATTATTTTACGTAGATTCAACGTTGTATTTTTTAGTTGGCACAGTATATTTTTCGTTGGCTCATTTGATATTTATCGGAATAAGATTTTATTAATGGTTTTAAATTTATATATATATATATATATATATATATATATATATATATATATATATATATATATATATATATATATATATATATATATATATATATATATATATAATTATATATATTATAAATGTAAAAAATAAACAAAGTTTATAAACAAATTCAGACCTGAACGATATTTTATTTGCTTGTGGTTTGATATTTAAACATTTACGGTAGTTTTTATGTTTGAATGTATAAGTTGTACGAACGTTGTACAACTTATACATTCAAACATGTGTTTGTAAAGTTGGGTTGTATACATTGCACAAACGGGTTGTATACATTGCACAAACGAATCAATATTAGATTAAATAAGTTGAATCAAACCTAATCCATATACATTAAATCAACGTTTAGTGATTTACATTGGATCAATGTTGGGTTTAGATCGTAAAAACAGTCAAATTTTGCGATGGTTTTACATTTGTCGCCCCAATGTATCTGTGCACGCTGTTTTTAGTTGCGTCAGCATAGAACCATTTATCTGTATTATTGTTAAAAACGTAACATTGGATCAGCGCTGGATTTGCATCGGAAAAAACAGCCTACGTTCGCAATGGTGTGCTAGCTCGGTAGCACACCATCGCGAACGTCGGCTCGGCAGCTTCTTTTAATACAAGAGCTCATCAGCTCTTTTTTTAATAAAAAATAATTTTTTTAGTAGTTGATCTACTCTATAAATTTATTTTCTTAGTGTTTATTTTTGTATCTAGAAACTATATATTGCTTTCTCTTATGCAAATGCTTTTATTTGTAAATTAACTGAAACTAAAAAAATATTTTTGTAAACGTAAGCTAAAGATCTTTTTTTCAAAACGTAAACCAAATTTTTTTTTACTTCTATTGTTTTGAGGTTTATTTTTACTAAGTAATATATTTTCTATATTTTCAAAAATCATTTAAATTTAAAAAAAGAGAAACCTTCTTGACTAGAATGGCTTCAAATATATAATAACTTGGATTTTTTTTTTTAATTTAATATTTTAAAAGAAGGAAATTGTTTCTGATACGAAAAATTTTCAACTTGTTTTTGGATTTTAGATTAATCGTAGCTCCAAATAACTACTTAATCAAAAAAAAAAAAAAAAAAAAATCTTCATTTATTATGGATTTCTATATATAAGAACGATTATATAAACTTAGTGTCAAAAAAAAATTAAAAAACTTTTTGACTCTCATTAGCGATTCATTAAACAATACTTCATAATAAATGAAGACAATTATTTTTAAAACAATTATTTTGAAATTAAAAAAAAAAACTTTATTAAGGTATGTGAATTTTTTTTAAACATGTAAAAACAACTTATGTTACAATTTACTTTTAATTTTTAATTCTGCTTTTTGTTTGTTTGTTAAGATTGCGATGCTATCAAAAAATTAGAAGATTTCAAACTCTTAACGAGAACAGATGAGCGACTAAGAACAATTGGAAGCTCATTATTAAACAAAATATTATCCAGAGGTTTCTACAAATGGCATCCAAACGTTATAAAAAACATAGCTTTAAGCGGGAGCTGTTTTGAGGGTGCTGTTGTTGCTCGCTTTTTTAAAAAAAATTCTGATTTTGATGATGAATTAAATAGAGAACTTGAGATCGATATAGAATTTACTACAATTAAAATAAATAGCGACTTAAAGCATTACGTTGAAGACATCTCTGATAAATACGGCTTTGTCAAGGTACGTGCTGATTTAGATATGTTAATGGCTTCAAATATTGGATGGGATGTTTCTATACAAAAACTCCAAGAGTATTTACCAAAAATTTGCACAAATGGATATCTTCAGCCTTTTAGAATTAAAAAAATTGCACTTGAAAAAGCTAAGTTAGATTTAACTGAACAAAGGTTTGGCGAACTTTTCTTCGCTATTGTATATAATGCAAAAATTTCTGAAATTTCTACAAAAAAAACCGAGCTAGTTACAAATGCATCGTTTGCAGCTGAATTTTATGTTCAGGTTAAAAATAAAAACGTTCTCTTGTTTTCTTACGATTTTGTAATTTTGTTTGAAATTGGTTGGTGGCCTGATATAGCTTTGGAATGGAAAAACCGAGCAAGAAAGTGGCCCAAAGATCAAAGCCTTATTGATGAACTTACTAAATCATGTTTTATCATAGCTAAATCAAATGCATCAGATAAATTTGACACGGAGTCATATACTTGGCGATATTCTTTTTCAAATATTGAACGTGTGCTAATCAGTATGCGTAGTTCGCAGCAAAATTTAATTTACCTCATCTTCAAAGCAATGTTTTATAAATGGATTAAACCAATCAGTTCTACTCATGTTTTTTCTTTTGTTGCAAAAAACATTATGTTAAAAGCTTGCGAAGATTATCCTCCGCAACATCAGATGTGGAATGAAACTTACAAATCCACTAAAGAAGCGCTAATATACTTGTTTCTTCAGGCTTACACAGCATATGAAAATGGAAAACTCGAATACTACTTTATTAACAAAATCAATGTTATTGAATCTGTTGATTCGGTAATTAAAGAAAAAATAAAAGCGCAAATTCTGTCTATTATAAACAATTTTGAAATGCATTTCTTTTTAAATGTAAGCCAAGTTAATATTGTTGTTGAGGACATGGTTAAAAACATGAATGCATTTGATAAAATTTTAAACGAGACAAACAATGGCGATTATTCAGATTTTTTAAATTTAGAATTTCTTATCAAAAATTTTGATTTTTTATTTGATAAATCACTTTTGAGTTTGTATAAAGATTTAACTAACATGCACAGACGATAGTACGAGATAGTTCATAACAAAGCTAATACAACAACAACTAAAGTTCAAAAAAAATTTACAATTTAGAAAATATTCATGATGAGATTGCGAGTGCTTTTAACTGGATCAGAAACTATATCTGCAGCTATATATAAAACTATATCTACAGCCAGGGCCGGCGCGAGTTGTTGTCACGTGGGGAACGAGTGAGGTGCCATTACCACTTTTGCTAACTAAAAAAAAAAAGCCCCCGTTTTCAGAAATTTGCCGACTGCCTTATCAGCATTTGTTGACTGACTGTCTAAATTTACCGACTAACTTGTCAAAAGGGTCTATATTTGCCAACTAACTAGTCAAAAAGGGTCAAATTTGCCGACTAAATCAAAAACAAATCATTGATTGGATAGGGAGGGGGGGTTACACGCCCTAATTGCGCTGGTCTTGTCTACAGCTGCTAATAATATACTATATTACAAATACAAATACTATTAAAAAATAAGATGAAAGAAGAAAAGCTGGAGAACTGTTTTCTTAGCTTTTTCGTTAATATATATTGCTTTTTTGTTATTTGTATTTGAGTAGCATAACGATAGGCTCGTTTCTACTCGTTTCCAAAGATACGTTAGTTATTGGTATTATTGAATGCGATTTTTCATTGTCTTAATAATAAAAACTATCAATTGAAGCTTGAAGATTGAGATTTTTTTAAACATAATTGTGAAGAGGTCTGTCCATATATTGCGTCACGCAATTTCGGACTGTTTTTGACTCCTATCTGCTCTTCGTCACAACATAGTAACTCTTAGTAATACGTCCCGAACAATTCATTACAAAACCTCTAACCCCTCTCTTTCCTGAGAACGTAACGTAATCTATGGACAACCCTTTAAGAAAGCACGAATAAAATGCATATAAAACTTGTATATAAAACTCGTCATACAAACCTTCTCGATATACAACTTAATATACAACTCGATATACAAACTCGATATATAACTTGATATACTAACCTTCTTGACCAACATCTTTCATAAAAACACATGACCGTTTATATCTTAAATATAGAAAATCATTTTCTAAATGAAATGTACTTTAATGTAAAGAAACGTTATTTTTTGATTTTAACTTTTAATTATTTTTTCAAATATATAACTTGACATACATTTTTTTAAATTTTTTATCTTATTTTTCATTGTTATATAATAATAAACATATACACCTTAAATATATGTTGTTATGTAAATATATACAACCAGTAATTAGTTGCAAGTATGAAACTTACTGTAAACAATGTACACAAACAGTTTTCAAAAATATAATAAAGCAAAGAGATCAAAGATCTTTAGCAAACTTTCCCCGTTTTTTCATAATTAATGATATTTTTCAGTTTTTATTAATGTTTACTAAAACATTTCTTATTTTTGTACAGTACTTTTATATACATCGTAAAAAAACTATTTTCAAACTATCATTAAAAGAAAATAAATAAATTAAAAATTTTAATAGGTTTTGTCATTATCATTCTTAGTTAAAGTAAGCTATGACCCAATTTATTATAAGAACTGCTTTTTGATCCTTAATGAATTCTTTATTTAATAAAGCAAACAATCAGACCTTATTAAAAATAGTAAATGAGACCGCTCTACCAGGTATATTTTTAGTTTTGAAATGCAGTGAGTAATAATGATATAATATTAACATGTAAAAACGCTTTTCAGAAAAAATTGTGGTAAAAGTAGAAAAACATGAAAATAGTGTTTCAGATGACCCAATAAAGCTACCTTAAAATACTATATGCACACAACTGCTAGGACGTTTATTTTACATGGTTCATTGATGTAAAATAAGAAGAAGCATGCATTATTGCAATGTGGATTTCATTCCTTCGTGTGCATAACTGACAAAGTAAACCAAAAGGTCTGTATTACTTAACGTTACTATTTTGTTGTCGTCATCATTTGCTTCTTTGATTAAGTTTAAAATTAAGTATTTAGTTTTTAAGAAAATTAAATATAAACGAGAGCTTTTTTCTTTTTTATTTAGTTTTCCAAAATCTTTTATTGCTCCTAATTGTGAATCTAAAGAACACCATTTTTGAATCTTTAGATCAAATCCGCTCAACAGCGTTTACTTAATTTTAATTAAATTAAAAAAAAAAAGTTTATCTGCTAAAGCTCCTAGCTCCTACCTAAGTCTACTAAAGCTCCTAGCTCTAATTTATTTTAGTACATATTAATTGAATATAATTGCCAGGGCATAGGAATTGAGTTGTAATTGAATATAATATAAAAGCACAACATTTTTATCAATTTAATTAAAAAAAAAGTAATCATAAAGAAATATTTAAATCAATTTTAAAGTAATAGATAATAGGAAATAATATAATATAAATATAGATATTATACCAAAAATAAAGCCATCTATAAAAAAGAAGACTACCATGGTGCATATAAATTCGACATAGTTTGCTCTTTTTCACCTATATACTCAAATATCTTATTGTTAACCCATGGTTTAATCCGTTTTTTAACTATTCTATTAGAATACTAAGAAAAAATTTATAATTAAGAAAAATTGCTAATAATCGATAAGAACAAATTATATTATTTATTACAAAAATGTTGTTCATTTCACATAAACAACATATTTATTTAAAATCTTATTTAAATTTGGACAAGAAATTTTGATTTTAAAAAGATTTTTGTCAAAAAAAAAACAACTTTGATCTTGCTTTTTCACTCTAGCGCAAGGTTTTAATATGATTTTTCAATGTAAGATTTTCATTAATAAGAACACCAAGAAATATTATAACTTTTGATTGTTTTATTTGAATATTATCTATAAACATTTGAGGCATATCATTTTTCCAAAAGATATTTTTTAGATTTAGGATGAAAAAGACCCCAGTTGGTTTTTTCTGTATTAATTTGACAACTTATTTTATTTTATGTTTGGGCAATCTTGTCATTTTAATTTTTTCGTCTTTTTATAATTCACAGACCTGATCATTTAATAGAAATATCAGCAAAACATCATACACTATAATATTTACGCTAAAAAGACGCTATAATGTTTTAAAATCGCGCTAACTACACCGAGTGTAAAGACAAATAATTTTTTTTCCTCATGAATATCATTAGGAAAAATATTCTTCCAATTGAGCGTTGGAACCAAGAAAAGTTATTACAACTAATTTTGAAATAATTTTTAGAAACTTAATCAATTTAGAGTATCAAAGTGTTAATAATAAATGAAAACACGAAAACTCGAAGAGGATCGTAAGATCCTGTCACCGAGAGCCATTTAACAATACAACAATATTTTAAAAATATATAAAATGATAATAAAATGATAAATAAAAATATTTTAAAAATATATAAAATGAAAGGTAAATACCGCTCATCTACATACAAATAAGAAACGTCTTAATTATAAAACACCGTTTAACAAAACCAGGGCTGTGGAGTCGGAGTCAGAGTTGCGGAGTTGCGACATTTTCAGTCGAAGTTGCTAAACAAAATCGCGACTCCGATACCAATAGTAAAACTTCTCGGTATTGTACGTGCATGTACAAAATATTCAATTAACCTTATGTTCATACTAAACATCAAAGAACGTTTCAAAAATTTGTTAAAAAAATTTTTTAAAACTTATTACGTAATATTTTTTAAAGAATTCAAAGAGTTTTTCAAAAATTTTGCTTTGGAGTTGGAGTAGGAGTCGGAGTTGAAGTTGGAGTCGGAGTTATACTCAAAAAATTTCAACTACCGGATTCGTAGTCGGAGTCGTTACTTTTTTTTTACGTCTCCACACCCCTGAACAAAACGTTATAAAATAAAATCAAAAATTTAAATTACATTTAGATAACGCTTATAAAAGAGAAACGAGATCAAAAGAACTCGAAAATATTATCTATTGAGAAAATAACTTTTTCAAGTTTGTTTTTAAAAGTAAAAAATTTCCAACTGTGGAAAGAATCAAAACTTTTTAAAACTATTTGGTTCCACAAAAAAGCTCTGCCATAAGATTCAAGAAACCTTCCATTATTTGTATGCGAATAATGTTGATAAATAAAATTGTCATTTCTTATATCATATTTATTTTTGAGCTTGATTGCAAGTAAATTTTGAAAAGATATAGAAGTTAAGTTTATCTTATATTTAAATATAAAGCAAATAACTTTAAAATCATTTAGTTGGTATATATTAAAAATGCTCATTTTGAATAAAAGTGGTTTTGCATGAGTAAAACGATCTTTAAAATTGATTAGTCATGCTAGATGCTTCTTGTGCCGATAAAGAGGATCTTGTTACTTTTTTTTAACGCTACTTCATAAGATTTTCATTAAAAAAAATACATAAGATTTTCATTAAAAAGAACACCAAGAAGTATTATAACTTTTAATTGTTTTATTTGAATATTATCTATAAATATTTGAGGCATATCATTTTTCCAAAAGATATTTTTTAGATTTAGGATGAAAAAGAGCCCAGTTAGTTTTTTCTGTATTAATTGACAACTTATTTGATTTGAACCATTTTGAAATTTTTAAATTTGAGTTTTTAAATTTGAGACATTACAAAGATCATTAATATAAATAAGAAAAAGAAGTGGTCCTAATATAGACCCTTGAGGAACACCACATGTTGTATCTAGTAAATTTGTAGTAGAGGATTCACAATTTTCACATACTGTTTAGGATCGCTTAATTAGCTCTTAAGTAATTTTAGAAAATTACAACAGATTCCATATTTTTTTGTTTTTTAATAAGAATCTCATGATCTATTGTATTGAAGGCTTTTGATAGATCTATGAACACTGCAAGAGTAAACTATGATTTTTCAAACCAATCTGCAATTTTTCTAGTCAGATGAAGCACTTCGTGTTCAGTGGAACTATTCTTTTTTAAACCCATATTGGGTTGTATTTAGTATTTTATTTTTAAAAAGATGATCATAAATTTTATAGTAAAGGATCTTTTCAAAAACCTTTGAAAAACCAGAAAATACAGAAATTGGACGATAATTAGTTATATTTAATAAACCCTCACCCCCCCTCCTTTAAGTATTAATGTAACTTTAGCTATCCTTACTTGATTAGGAAATATACCATGTTTTAGTGAACAACTAAAGACCTGAAAGAGTATAGTTTTTATGATCTCATAAGAATCGATTATAATGTTACCATTTATTTGATCTGGCTCCAATCGCTTTATTGATTTTTAGCATTTGTAAGCAAATTCAAACTTTTTAATGGAGACTTCATATTTATTAAGTATAGAAATTATCGGAAAATTAAACTTATTTATTGGGTTAGTTATAATTGGAATATTTTTTGTTAAACTTGGACCAATAGTTACAAAAAAGTTATTTATAAAAAATCATCATGGTTTTTAATAAATTTTGGTAAGTTGCATGTTTTAATTTTTTGATTGCCAGTAATTTCATTAAAAATTTGCCATGTGCGTTTAGCAATATTCTTAAACTTCTCTAATAAGTTTCAGTAGTATTTTTTTTTTTTAAGTTTAATTTTTACTTTTAAAAAGCTTTACGTGATTTTTATGAATTTACTTTATTTTATCTGTTTTTGACTTTAAATATTTAATGTATAATTTTTGTTTAAATTTCGAAGATTTCCTGAGTTCTTTGGTAATCCACAGTTTAAGCTTTTTATATTTGTAGAGTTCTATGGTCAGCTACGCAACGAGCGCAACATGTTTTTAAAAGTTTGACTGACTCATTATATTATAATTTTTAATTTTTTTTTACGTTTACACTCAAATTATCCTTTTTTTTATTATTCACAAAAAAAAAAAGGATAAGAAGACAATTTGAGTAAAATAGAAATAAAAGACAGCGGTCAGCTACGCAACGCGCAAAAAAGCTTGTTTTTTTAATTTAAAGTTTCAATTATTTTTTCTCCGAATCTATAATTTATTTTTTTATAAAAACGTTTTTTTCTTCAAAAACAATTATTTCATTGAAGTTATATTTATAAAAATTTATTAATATAATACTAATTACACGTCAAATAAAAAGTTTTCAAAAAACTATGCGGTCAGCTACGCAACAATCAGCCACGCAACGGAACGCACTCTTGTCAAACCCCTATTCCGACGTTGAGCGTCCTTTGCGTCCGCGAATTTGTGTTTCTAGGAAAAGGGCAAAACGGGGTATATAGGGATTTGCGCAGCGGTGCGCACATACACCAACTAACTTTTAGAGAGAACATGCAGCGGAGTGTGTAAACAACGACTGAGGGTTTAGGGTGGGTAGGTTCTCTTTTAAATGAAGAAGTCGTTTTTTTACATTTTCGGACCTTAAGGACAGCGTCGGAATAAGGGTTTGACAAGAGAACCTACCCCACGCAACATGCGAATTTTTATTATAATTCAAATTAAAACCCAAAACAAATCAAAAACTATATTTATAGCTTGTATTTAGAAACAATAAAATTTATTTATAAAGTTTATAAAGATAATTTTCAATGATATATATATACATAGATATCTAACTCCGTAAAAATTCTTTGATATAGTATGAGGCAAATTTTTTTGGCGGAAGCCATATTAAATAGTGGCAAAACATCGTAAATAAGCGATGAAGCTTTGACTTGGTTTTACAAGAAACTATATACTACCTGACCTGTTTAGATTTATTTATTAAAAATAAAACAAAATAATCTTAAAAGTATAGTTAATGTTGAAGAAGAAGTAATGTTGTTTTGAACTACTTTATCTGAAATTGAATTTAATTACTTTATCTGGACGTTATTTTTATAATTGTAAACTTAAAGTAGTTGATGTTACTTTAAAGTTATAGTTTTAAAAATAAGTTAACTACCTTAAGAAGATGCTTCTATTTCTGACATACTTTGAAAAAACTGGACATGGATTAGATTGAGGAGGTATTAATTAAATACACTATTACCAGTAAACAATATATTAACTGTTAATAATAGTAATCCCATATATTTATATACATATATATATATATATATATATATATATATATATATATATATATATATATATATATATATATATATATATATATATATATATATATATATAATACATATATATATATATATATATATATATATATATATATATATATATATATATATATATATATATATATAATATATATATATATATATATATATATATATATATATAGATATATAGATATATATAGATATATATATATATATATTTATATATATATATATATATATATATATATATATATATATATATATATATATGTATATATCTATACATATATATATATATATATATATATATATATATATATATATATATATATATATATATATATATATATATATATATATATATATATATAAATATATATATAACAACAATTATAAATGTATTCTATAAAATAGAGTGCTCAATGTTCTTAAAGAACAGAGCAATAACAAATTATTAGAAATCACTTATCAATTTCAATTTTTTACACAATGTTTCGTCAATATTTCTGAAGAGTCTTTATTGACGAAATATTGTGTAAAAAAATGAAATCGATAAGTGATTTCTAATAATTTATATATATATATATATATATATATATATATATATATATATATAATGTATGAATAAACTTTATTTTATATAAATATTATACATGTGTATGCATAAACACACACATACACACATAATTATAAAAGCACACATACACATATATAAATATATACATATATAACATACACATATATAATATTTATATATAATAGTGTGTTTTTTTTTATAAATATAGAATGTATTTAAAAACAAAACAATTTGCATTACCTCTAAAACTAAAAAATCTGAGTTCCTTTTTAACTAAAAAAAATATTTATATGCCTTAAATAAAATTATTTTATTAAACTGCTGACGTAAACCAATTTTATGTTTATGTAGAATATCGTAAGTATACTGTTTTCCATAACAAAATAAACGAATGGAGAGATATTTATCAATTATCTTTTTTAATAGTTGAGAGGAGTGCATATCTTCAGTTAAAATCTCATGATCTAAATTATGCTCGTTTAGTTCAGGAAAAATCTTTTCACATTCAAGCTCTTGATTAACTTCGTAAACCATTAAGGATTTTAAGTTTTTTTGTGAATAAGTAGCTAACGTTGAATTTATGCCTATAACAAAAACTCTAAATATTTTCTCACATTTTTCAATAACTTTAATAACACTAACAGATGGTATATTTAATCCACCAGGATTTTTTAAATTTATAAAAGATAAAGATGATGATTTGTAAAAGACTGTGTAGTCATGATCACGAACTAAATTATCTGGTTGGTTAAGTGCTTCAGCACATATGCAACAAGTTATTTTCTTTTTAAGAGTTTTAACAATGTAACCAGCTATATAACCAAGTATTGCTTGTTTGTATATCAATGTTGAAATCTTTTCTAGGCTATTTGATAAGTTTGCAATTATATTTTTATCTTCATCTTTTAATTCTGTTTCTATCATTGGAGATCTTGTTTTACTCCATTTCAATGAAAATATTGAACCAGCTGAATTTTCAATTTTTTTCAAAAGTGAGACAATTTGCATGCTTTGAACCAATCAAAAAGTTTCTTAAAAGAATTTTTTTGAAGCTTGACTTTAATTGTATAATATTAGGATTATTATTAAATCCATTTTTTCCCCTAATACAAGCAAACAATAGTTCTAAGTGATCTTGAGACACTTTATAGGTCAACACATATTTGACTGAACATTCGGATCTTGATAGTAAATTTATAGACATATTTTGGGTACTAGTTGCAGCGACAATGAAACCAATAGCAAACGTTTTTCTTCTATGTTTAAGAATTTTAGTCCCATCTTTATCAGTTAGGCTGGCCAGATATTTAATTGTTTTTTCAATAACACTAAACCAATGGATTTTGTCATTAATAAATAAGGGTTTTTTCAAACCTTTGCCGAATGGACTTCTTTAATTAAGTAAATCAAAAAGTTGATTAATTGTTCTTATAAAATCTAATGTTCCTTGAGCATCATGAAAAGAGGGATGACCAGATAGCATTAAAAATTCAATAGCATCTGCTACAGAACTACTTAGTGTTTGGGCAGCTATTTTTACATTCATTTTATGCCTATGAAAATTAATATGGCTGTTTCCTAACTTATTAGCAAACTTTAGTCCAATGTCTTCTTGCAAATTTTGCAGAACTGTGATGTGCTCTCACTTTACAAATCTTTTTTGACTATCAATAAATACACCAAGATCACATAACGCATTTCGTGCAAAGTTTTAGCATATGGCAAGGATCAGGAATAAAATAAATATTTTTATTATAAGACTCAATATTAAAAAAAGTTTTCATATTTTTAGCTTTATCAAACGAACAGGCAAGACTTTTCATGGCACTAAAATTAGAACAAACACCATCACAAGTTACGCTGTGAACACCTATACCATGTTGAACACATAGATTAACTGCGTTAGTTATAAGACAAACCAAGATTGTTGTTGAAATCTTTTCACATAAAACATAACCGATAGGACATTTCCAATGCCCTCGAAGTCCAACAAGCATAAAGACAAGAGCCTCAGTAGCTATACTATTTGGATCAAAAGCAGATATATTGTTTTCATAATCTGAAAAACCTTCATAGTTACCATTACTTGGATTATAAACAAGACCTGATTTTATATGCATAGAATCAAAGATCAATGCACAATCTTTATATGTAACATCTTCTAATCCCTTTTGTTGTAAGTAAGAAAAAACATCTTTAAAAAATCCAGGTGAACAATCAATAGATGAGGACCAATTCGATAAAGAACTTATACAAGGCAAAGCAAACAATGAGCTGACAAAAGTATAGGCACGAGGTGAATAAAAATGAAGTGTCAAGGCAAATTTCTTTACTTCTTCTGAATATCGGTGACCTCTAGGATCTTTGCATTTATTGACTAGTTCAGATTTAAATAAATCACAAACAAGACCAGAAAAGCTATTATCAAGAAATTGAGCTGTATCAGCTGATATAAGCTTGTCATTCTCAAGTTTTTTAATAATTTCTTTCATTGTATTTATTTTCAATTCTTTCCTTCTAAACTTTTGTTTAAGAGTCTTAATTTTTCTTTTAAGCTTGACTTTAGATGGAGAGTCGACTTTATTATTTGGATTTTCAATAGTAAAATCATTCCTCAGTTACATTCCTGGAAACATATTTTCTTTTGATAGGATTTTTAGAATGCATTTTCGCCGGGAAATTAAAGATAGATGGTACAACATTTGCTTTTAAACGAGGTTTATTTGCATTTTCATAATTGTAATCTTCTTTATGAAAGTGAACACTACATATATAACTATATTTTTTAGGAACAAATGAATCACCTTTTGTTGCCACAACCCATTTTTGGCATAGCTCGCTATTATTTAAAGGGAATTTATGAAACGATATCGCAACACCTTTATTAAATCGGTTCACACAACCATAAGCAGAGCACGATATAACCATTTCTTTAGTAATAAAAGTAAATTTTTAAAAAATATTATAAATTTTTTTTTGCGTGTTTTGCCAGTATTCAAGATGGCTTCCAATAAACAAATTTGCCTCACAACCGCGGCTCGAGTTAGATATCTAGTTAATATATATCATTGATAATTTTACATTAAAAGAAACCTGGACCCCGGGGTAGAAAAGGGGGAGGGGGCTTTAGAAGCTTCAGTACTCTCACTTTTTTAAATAATGGGGCTAGGGGGTAGGTAACATAATTTCCTTTTAAATGTACTCTTGATATTTTTATCTGTTCACAACCTTATTATATAAACGTTTTTAACTCAAAGATGTATATAAATACATTCATTTTACTTGCATTTACTTTGGAACTTTGATCTTCAGAGCTTTAAAAGCATCAAGTATTTGGACAATAATTGAACAACTAAAATAATTTAAAAAGCAACAAATAGAAGTTCTTTAAACGTGTAAGCTGTTGTTGTTGATCGAAATGTATTAGGGATAAACTGAATAAACCTTCCGAGCTTAGTTGCGCAAAAAAAGTCACCCCAAGAAAACTTGAAAAGTATTGAAAAAAACAAGTAAGACTTTCAATAGAATAACAATAACAGGTAAAAAAAAAAACGTTTTAAGAAATCATGCAGTCAGCTACGCAACAATCAGCTACGCAAAACAAAACAAATCTAATATTTATTTATGGCTTTTATTAAGAAATTTTTACAGCTTTTTAAGGTGATTTTTAAATTACTTGATCACTGCTAAATGTCTAGACGCTTCTATTCCTTTGATATTATGCAATATTTGGCGAAAGCTGCTCACCTACAACGTTACCGTCTAAAACCTGAAAAAAATGGCATTTATGCAATTCTTTAACTTTTTTTGTTTTCTTAAAAAAGGTGCTCAAACCAAGAGAGTTGTTTATCTCTAGCTTTTCTTTATCAGTCAGTAATATAACGGTAATTTTTAAATTGTTTGTTGCGGCTGCCAAATCGCTAGCACTAGAAATTATATATTTTTCAGTAAAAACATTTTTTCTGGCAACACGTTTTACAGCGGCTCCAATTCCATCCACAACTCCTTTTCCAAGCATTGCAGCAAAAAAATGCCAGTGCATTTTAATTGTATGCTTTTTTTATAAAATTTTCATTGATGCCAAAATATATTTATTTTTAAAATGTGATATTGCGTTATAAAATATGAACTTCTGTAATATCGTCTGATAGAAGCTCGATAATTTTATTTATGTTTGGAACAACAGATAATTTTGTATGGTCGCTTGAATCACAAACTAGCGCAAAAGATTTAATTTGACAATGCCAAACTGCACATGTAAATATAGAAATGTGATTTTGACCAAAATGAGCTACTTGCGTTTCATTTTGGTAAATACAAGTATAATTTTCTGCCCAGTCAACTTGAATAACAGCCTTATTTGAGTCTTTTTGAATCGCTGATTCTATATTAAATTTTAATACGGACGATTGACTGCTCTTGACATTACAATGAATAATAAACTTTGCACGCATTTCTTTAATATGTGATAATAAAACTGCAATTGTTCCTTCTTTTTTAACCTTTTCTATTTTGATATACGATTTTGCTTGAGGTTTCTGCCACTGATTCCATGAAACATCTAACTCAAACTGTTCGAACTGAAGTAATAATTTATCAAACATATTACAAACAGTACATTCTTTGCAAACGGCATTGAAGCATTGTTTTGTTGGTTTTTCACAAATAAAGTTTAGAATCATAGAGTTTCCCGTTTTAATTGTAGTGAATATATCTGAACCCCGCGAAAGGGATTCAAGAGCATAACGCATATTTTCATGTACCATGCAAACGCACACGTTATGAGGAATTGATGATACACATCGAACGTAAATTGGTCTCAACTGACAAAATTTTGACAGGCTTAATTTAATATCTGCATTGTTTAGCTTAAACTCTTCGAAAGCTTCTTTTAGCGTATATAACATGTGTCGAATTTGAACAAGCACCTTTTTTTCTCCTATCACTACAGAAGTATAATCTGCTGTTCTTGGAGATATTCGACTTATTTCACCGTCGCAATAAAAATTTTGTATAACCACTAAATCTTTTTCTCGGAGACTGTTTGTTGATTTAGGAATTGAATAAGTTAATGGTTGAATTTCATTGAGTAAACAACACAACAGTTCCTTTTTCTGAACAAGATATTTGGGAAGAGAGCGATTCAATTTTTTTATATACTTTCCTTTAACTTGCACATTTGCAAATGATGAGTGATTTGATTCGAGAGATAAAGATGCATCTTTTTGCCGCAGTCGAAATTTTCTCATTCTTTCTAAACTTTTTAATCTTTCAGCTGCAATTTTTCGGAAATCTTTTTTCCATCTTTGTCTTCGAAGTCTAGCATTTTCTTTAGCTTTGAATTTCTTTTCTTCATGATTTCTACTCATGTAATTCTTTTGATTCATTGCTTTTCTATTTTTTATCTTTATGGCTGTTATAAAAAAAGTAAACATTCAAATAAATGTAAAAATTACTTAAAAACTCTATAAAAACACAATGCTCACCTTTTTTATTTTCATTGGATGCGCAAGCAACTGGTTCCTGCAGTGATTCTTTATCTTTATATTGACTATAAAGTCTTTTGGAGTTTTAAATAATTTCTAATTGACTATAAATGTTTTGAAGTTCAAAATAGTTTGGGCAAAACTATTTGTTGCATTTAAAAAAATTGACAAAATTTGCGACATTTAAATGTTTAGTTTTAGAAACTATTTTGTTTATATCGCGTGAAATAACTAAAAAGTAAATGTTAGTGTTTTAACATATTAAACCAGCTTTGCAGCCGACCAATTTAAAACTAATTGGAAAAATTTTGGATCATTACAAGATTTTTAAAAAAAATAATGAAAGTTAAACACTTTTTCTTAAATGAAATTATACTTTTTCCGTTTACTTTAAAATCTATAAATAGCTTGTTAAATTTTTTTTTTTTCTTTAATTATTTTTTTTTTAACATTTAAGACTATATACTTATAGTAATGGAAAAAAAAAATCATTATTTTTATTTTTTAAAACGAGATTTGTTTTAATAACCGCGTGGAACTCTACATTTGCTGAAACAGCGTTTTATGATAACTTTTTTATTGGTAATTGTTCAATATCAGTATTTATTGAAAAGGAAATAGGAAAACGATCTGAGACATCAGTTTTAATTAAACTTTTTTTATAAGATTCATTAAAAGTGTCTGTTGTCAAAATATTATCTATCAACGATACCGACTTTGTAGTTACTCTTGTTGGTTTATTGAGACGCGGAATTGCACCGTTTTCAAATGAATCATTATAAAATCTAATAATTTTGGAATTTGTGTTACACTTTATTTCGTCTGAATTTATGTCACTAAATATGTAATTTAATTTCTTTTCAATTATACATTTTTATATATTATCAGTAATTAAAAAGAAATCATGTATTTCAATAGATGGTGGGCAATAACAGCAACTTAAAAACATATTTTTAGTTTTTTTTTGGCTAAAATTTCAATTGTTAAACCCTTTTTATCGGCATCAGAAGTACTCATGTCAGGCCTATTTATAAACCGCATTTCTTCATTTACATAAAAAAGTACACCAACGCCTATTTTTTTCTTTTGCGTTCTTAAGATACAGGATTAACACCTGGCTGGTGAATATCAGAATTACATCAAGTTTCTGTTAGGCATATAACGTTAAAAATATTTAAAGTTTCCTCAATATAATTCTTAAAATTTTCAAAATTCTTTTTTAAACCTCTTATGTTAAAATGTATCACATTTAAGCAATCTCGCTCAAGAAATTCTTTTAGTTCATTGCTATAACAAAAAGTACAATTGTTTAACAAAGCCTTACTAAAATAAATTGAATCAGTTTCGTAATACATTTATCACAATATATATTACTAATAAATATTATACCTTAACAATATATATTACAATAAATATTATATTCTTAACAATTTACTCAAACAATAAATTTGTAATATCTTTCTTTTTTTTTTTTTTTTTTTAATTTAATTAAATAAGATAAAAATTTTTTGGTTAAATTAATTAAAAATTAGTTTATTTAACATTAGTAAAGAATTATACCTATAACCTAGTAGTTAACTACTGGATTCTACTAATATTTCATAACTAGTTATAACCTATCAGTAGAAATAAAAAACAAACATGAATCTAGTAGTTATCCAATTTAACAATTTCCAAATAACTTTCTAATAATTATTTTAAATGTGAAAAACTGAAGTAATTGTAATCACTTTACATTTATACTTCATTTATTTCCTTTCTTTTAATTTTAGTTTTAAAATAAATTAATTATTTGTTATTGTTTTTTCTACAAATTTATGTAGGGAAGGATGGGTAGAAGTGAGCCAAGGGTAGGAGTGAATCGTTGATCCAACAGCTAAAACGGGAAATGAAAGACTCAAAATTTTCACCAAGTAGTTACATACAAATTGTTGTTAACACAACCCAATTTTTTTACCGCTCCTTGATGCGGGTGTCTGCATTTACGTTGTCATCCACTCTTTTCTGGGCAAAAATAAATTTTTTGTATTTTTTGAAACTTCTTTAGCAACCATACCGGTTGTTACGAAACATTAGATAGTCGTTAAAAATTTACAAATAAACAATGTTGTTTTTAAAACAAAGTATTTTACATGCAAAAACCACGTACTTAAAAGAAATTTTTTGTATTTTTTGAAACTTCTTTAGCGAGCATACCGGTTGTTACGAGACATTAGATAGTCGTAAAAAATATTATAAATAAACTTATTTCTCATTTAATATTATAAATAAACTTATTTAATTTAATGCCATTCCTTTACGGGCAGGAGTGAACCACGGCTCATTAATACTTCACGTTAAAAAAGTTTTGACTTCAGCGTAAAAACATATTTATATTTGACTTTTATATCTTAGTATATCATTAAAAAACTTGTGTGCAACATTATATTTATTTTTACCATATGCTTTAATGCCTCGAGTCTATAAAAGAACAACTTCAAAAGCAAAAATTTCCAATAAAGATATGAAAAATGCATTTAATCCAAAAGGAAAAAGGATTAGAGTTACTGCAATAACTTCTAAAATATTGCTATCTCGGCCAACTTTTTCTAGAACAGTAAAAGGCAGTATTGCCATTACAAATTTGAGGTTGTATTTGACTATATCAGTGTTTGCTAAATATTATTTTTATTGCCAATATACTATATGCTAGTATATTACTTACATTACATATATATACTTTTACGATATTTTAATATTTGGAAATTATCTATTTTCATTACAGTTTTTTGTTTTGTTGCCAAAATCAGTTGTTACTCAGTTAATCATTTGTCTGTAAACAAATTTTTTTGTAGTTTATACATTTTTTTAATTTTATTACATAAGTTTAAAATTGTTTTAAATTTATCATTATTTATGTTACATTATTACTTAATTATTTTATGCTTAATTATAAAGTTGTTGTTACTTACTTAATTTTTAATAAATTAGTTAAAGAAAGTATCTGATTTTAGTTTTCTGGTAATTAAAGGTAATGGCTCACTGCTATCATTTGCTTGGTTCACTCCTACCCATGCATGGGTAGGAGTGAACCAGTAGCAACACCTGCTTTATTGTTCAAGTTATCAAAAATCTGAAGATATTTTGATGTTTCGTGTAACACTATTAGAAACCTTATACCTTAGGCTACCTTAGGCTCCTTATCCTATACTTTTTCCACTTTTGGTTTCCTTGATATAATCGATTTAAAAAATGTGGCTCACTCCTACCCATCTTCTCTTACCTTTTAGTTCTTAACTACCCAATGCTGTGTGCTAGAAGGTTAATAACACAACTGCCCCAGTGGGCACACAACGTTATTTCGACGTTGATTTACAGTTGATTTTTAGTCGCGACGTCGTATAACCAAAAATCAACGTTGTATCAACGTTGAAAAATTTGTTTAAAACTATTAAATAAAATGACGTTGATTCCACGTTAATTCAACGTCTATATTACGAGTTCGACCGTTCGTAATTGCA
>NC_061164.1:51876791-51946791 GCF_022113875.1 Hydra vulgaris | reverse complement strand
ACCACCACAAGACGTTGAACATTCAGATTTGCTCCAATCACCCCACATTCCATCCACTAAAATAATTTACTGTTTTATTTAAAAAGTTTAAAAGCTTACACATCATGAATTTTAGGAGGTTCAAACTTTTTGAATTTGTTATGAAACTTCCTTTTCTTACCTAATTATTTCATTGTTATTTAATTGGCTAAAAAAAAAGTTACAATGATGTGATTCGTAAACAGTTACCAATAAAACTGTTATAAAATATATAGCTTTATAAGGTTTTAATAAAAATACATAGTTATATAAGCTTTTTAAGTAATCTATTATAATGTTGTTTTTAAAATGTTAAATAACCTTGATTAAAGCAAAGTATTCAAAAAACACAAAAACTGTTTCTTCGCTGTCTCAGGAAGCCTTCAAAATTTCAGCAGTGCCTACCTTGGTTCTCAAGTGGAGAACGCTCTCCAAGAAGAGTTACTAGTTGTCTCACTTTTTGATTTCGATGTCTGACACACTTTTGACAAATTTTGATATCTGACACATTTTATAAGTTATAATGTCTGATAGAATTTTGAAAAACATGAACTTTTATAAAAGCAATGGTTTATAAGAAACTTATTTCACAATTAAAATAATTCTTTTTATCTACTTAAAAACTACTTAATTTGTAACTGCAGTTGTACATATTTATCACTTAAAAGTATGTTTAGTAAACTAGATTAAATATGAAGCAGGATAATACTTTACCATTAATGTAATTTTATCGTCCTTGTTTGAGCCAGGTGAACTTTTATTTCTTTCTATATTTTTAATGACTTTTTTGATCAATCAGCTTAATCAAAATCTCCAAGATTACAAAGTTTAACAATAAGGTCTTTATTTCCACCATTCTAGGAAACATGTCAGCGTTGAATCAACGTTAAAAACCGGTCGCATTATAAAAAAAATCGTAACAGTCACAAAAACAACGGGCTTTCAACGTTGAATCAATGTCTGTTTTTGTATACTCTATCAAGGTAAATTGAAACGTTTAATAAGCGTTGAAATCGTAGCGTAATTTAGCTTCTAAAAATAAAAAGTTTATTCATCGTGGAATCAACTAACGCAAAAGCCACTTTAAAAATGTTTCAAATTTTAAACTTTATCAACGTTAAATAAAAACAACTTTTTAAACGTTACATTTTCAACAGTGAATAAATGCATAAATTTAAACATATTTTATCTTCTCGAAAAAATGCGTTTATTCAACGTTGAATTAAAGTCCTCAAACAATCACTGTTAAAACATCACAAATATTTCGTTAGAAGCAAAGAAAATTTAATAGAATGCATGCAGATGAAAAATTGTTTTAATAAAGATATAAAAAATGTTTTAATGATGTTATATTTTATAACCTATTTTTAATGTTACCATGGCCTACTTAAATTTCACGGCCTGATTTGTTGCATTTTCCGTAAAAAATTAAGAGGCCAGTTTTTTTAACGGCTTAAGTATAAAAATTTAAATTTTGTTATGATTAAAAGTCTTGTTTGCACTATAATTGTTTTTTTTTTTTAATTTTATTAAAATGGTTTATTATTAGTTAGATTTTCTTTGATTACTTAAATTATTTTGTGCTAGATTTTCTGTTAACTGATTGCCTGCTTCAGTTTATTCCAATAACTAAGAATACTGAAATAGGCTTTCAGATAGCTATATCAACACATATTAACATGCTACTAAAAATAATCTTACATATTGCTAAAACTACCCCCAACTCTCTATTGGAAATAATTTTAAAGGTTTGTAATTTTGTATTTATTATAATTGCAATTATTAAGTAGAAAACATAAACTTTTCTTTAAATTATTTACACTGCAAAACAAGGTTTTGCATTGTAAATACTTTATTTATGCTGCATGTCTCAAACATACAGCAATTAAAATGTAACAAATCAGGCTGTTTATTTACAGTAGCCAAGAAATATCAGGCATACCAATTGTTTTGGAGTCAATAGCTGTTAATAAAATTCTAATTTTTTTCATTGCCAAATAAATGGTTATCATTCTTCTTTATTAAAATGGTTTCGCAGTGGTAAAAAATACAAATTGAAAAACTATAATATATTAGAAAAATCATTGACAAAAATTTGGTATTAAGAGATTATTTGCTTCTTGTGGGTAAGGTGTACTTCTAAAAAGCAGCCCAAAGTGGTAAACAATTTGATGAAGATTGAGAAAACAATCTTTATAAAGAGTTTGTTTTTGTTTTTATGATTGTAGGGCTTCAAAAATTTATTCTTATGTTTTGAAATTATAACCTAAAGTTTACATAACAGGTTTATGTTTGAAAAAAGAAATTGATGAGTGTATTACCTCAATGCACCAATCTGAATTTAAGATAAGATTTGTTACTGATAACCATTCTACAAATATTAATGCATTTTTATAGTTTCATAAAGCATATACTGGAGATGGACAATTAATAATTTATCATTTAGTTTAGAAAAGGAGTGTTTAAAATATATTTGTTATTTGATAAACTCGGTTTTTGTTTTTTCTTTTTGTTGAAGTTACTGCTGATTACATTGCAAGGAATATATTTCTTAAATTTTATTAAAAGATCACTTATTAAACAAGCAAGAAAAAGCAAGAAAAATTAATTACCAAATTACATATTTTGGTAACAACAAAAAGTTGTCAACATCGACAATATTTGACAAAACAACTGCAGCTACAACTGCTAATTTAGAGTTATTTTTCTGAAAGAAATAACACAGCACAATTATCATTGTTTTATAAGTTATTGATCATACTTAATTCAAAGCAGAAACTTAATTCATCTAATCAAACTCACCAATGCTGCTTTGAAAGGTGATAACAAACCCACACTTTATAGAGAAATTGCAAATTGTACTGAAATTTGATCAAAATAAAATTTGATAAATACCTGACATTAACCAAACAAACTTCTTGTGCTCTAATCACAACACTACACGCAATTGTATTTCTTATGCATGATTTCCTTGAAAAAGGCTTTACATTTGTTTATAGTTAATTTACAAAAAGATCCTTTGAAGCTAGGTTTTATTAAGTATAGTTAAATGACCAATAGTAGACTTTTTGTGAGTCTTTTAGAAATGTGCATAAGTAAAAAGATTTTGGCAGAATTCCCCAGAAAATATTTACCAGAATTTTGATAATTCTTAAAAAATATTATGCAAGATATTGCTTAGTTGTCTACATAAATAAAACTGTCAGCTTTCTGAAGATAGCACAAATATATATACTAAAGCAAGTAATAATGGTAAAAATTAACAAAAAGATTTTGATGTTAAACTTATGATCAATAAACATTACTTTATAAAGAGAAAAACCTATATATTCAATTCAACCTCTGTCTAATTTTATTTGTCATCTTTTTAGTATTTTATGTTATTTCTCTTATTCTAATAAAACATTGCAGTCATTTTTTTTTTAATTAAAAATTTGCGAAACAAATTTTAAAGATTTGATCTAGCAGTTTAAATTTTACAAATAAAAACCACCAAAAATGGGAATCAAATATAGATCTCGTATTGTATTGCAAATTAATATAAAAAATATTATTATATTTTTTATAGTAATTTGCAAAAAAAAAAAAAAAAATACATATTCATTTAAAAAAGATCAAGTAAAAGAATTCCAAAAAAGACAAAATAAACATTTCTAGCAAAAATGTATTTCTTCTTATTTCAATTATAAAAAATACAAAACTACAAACCTTTTTTTTGCTCAATGGAGAGTTTTAGGCAATCTAAGCAACATGAGAGATTATTTTTAGTAGCATGTTGGTGTATGTTGATATAGTTATCTGGAAGCCTATTTCAGTATTCTGTGTTGTTGGAATAAACTGAAGCAGGCTATCAGTTAACAGAAAATCTAGCACAAAATAATGTAAGTACTCAAAGAAAATCTAACTATAATTAAACCATTTTAATAAAATAAAAATAAAACAATTATGGTGCAAAAGAGACTCTTAACCATAACAAAAATTAAGTTTTTATACTTGAGCCGTAAAAAAACTGGCCTCTTAATTTTTTACGGATATGGCAACAAATCAGGCCGTGTAATTTAAGTAGGCCATGATGTTACTAATTTAAAACTTTTAAATTTTATATCAAATTGTATATAATATACATAAATATAAGGGTAAAATGGATTTATTAAGGTTACTTTTGTCGATGTTTTATTGATTTTAAGTTAACTATTTTAATAACATCTTTAACGTCTTAAATTATGTTGTTTCTTATTTAGAAATAATACTATTTTTTAATAAGATTCAAATGTTTGAAGTTGAGAGAGACTCATATATATATATATATATATATATATATATATATATATATATATATATATATATATATATATATATATATATATATATATATATATATATATATATATATATATATATATATATATATATATATATATATATATACATAATATGTATATATATATATATATATATATATATATATATATATACATAGAATATATATATATATATATATATATATATATATATATATATATATATATATATATATATATATATATATATCTATATATATATACATATATGTATATGTATATGTATACATATATATATATATATATATATATATATATATATATATATATATATATATATATATATATATATATATATATATATATATGTATATATATATATATATCTTCTATATAATATTGCCGAACTCAATAGTAGTTAGTAGTAGTAGTGTCCCTTGGAGCGTATTTGACACGAAACCCTTGGCAGCCATTGCAACCGAGGTATTGGCAAGAAAGAGTCGCAGCACTATAAGAAAACGTGAATAAATATCTAACGTACGTAAACTTTAAACTAAGTAATGTTAAAGCATATGTTAAAACATACTGAAACATTTATCACGTTTTACAGTTTGATTTTTACTTGAAAATTACATTGCGTCAACCTCTCCTTAATTTTGATCTAACATTTTTTTCCTCAGAAAAATTGCTACATTATTATAAAATCTACACTTGATGATATGCTGGTGTAGCTCGAGTGGATAAGGCGGCGAACTTCTGAACAAGGAACTAGAGGTTCGACTCCTACCAATGGCGGCTATTTTTTTAAATTTTTTTAATTATTTTAAAATACAAAATACTTTCGAAGTTTTATAAAGATTATATACAAACATATGTAACGTAACGATATTATGCACTCACAAAATAAAAGATTTTAAGAATGCTAAAACTTCATAAAACATTAAAAAAAAAAAAAAAAACATCACCAGGAGAAAAAATATTTTGCATATCTATGATAATTGAGACACTTATGTTATTAATGTGCTCATGTAATTAGTCCTAATAAGCTGCGGATGGTCTGAAAAAAAAGTTGTCTGAAACTTAATAAAAAAAAAACTTAACAAGACAGCCCTGCTGTGGAGGCAAAAAAAAAAAGCCTGTAGCTAGATAAAACTTTAAAACTTTCTTTTGACAATTAAATGTTTATTTTGCTACATTAACTTTTTTACTATAAATATATGCAGCAAAACGCCTTAATATGCTTATGACGTAATTCAAAAAAAACCCAATTAAAAATTAAATTGTTTGGAAAAACTCTTCGTAAAACGTTTTTTGAAACGAATAACTTTTATTTAGTTTTTTTTTTTATTTTGTGCAACTTTTTTTTCAATAAATTTCTTTACCTTTCAGAATATGACCATTTTTAACAATGCTATAGAAAAAATATCAGTAAATTGATTAGTAGTATTTCAATTATATTAATTAGATTAAATTATATATATTAAATTATATATTATATATATTAAATTAAATAGATAAATAAATTGATATTCAGTTAATACATGGGTATTTTTTTTTTTTTTTTAAACTTAGTGACAGAATAGACTAATTAGATAAGTCGTTAAGTAGAATGCTAAGAATATATTTATGGCGGTTATTGTTGTTAAGGGTAATTAATAGGCAAATAAATTAAAAGCTAATCAGGGTTTTGAATAAATTATAAACTAATCTGGGAAGTTTTATTGGTAAACCTAATAAATAGGAAGATAACATATAATTCAGGTAGACATTGTTTTCACTTTTTCGCCAAACTTTGATACCTTTGATATTAAAAAATATGACCTTTCCAATAATTATAGATGGTAGTGTATTAACCTTTTTTTTCGGAACCGCAATCCGTTATGATTTGTATTTTATCAATGTGAACGAAAGTCTATTCAAATATCTAAATATGTAAACTTTAAGTTCTTTAATTATCAATCAGTATTATTATAAAGTAGATGACATCAAATTCTACCAATTTATTTTTACTTAAAAATTTCATTGCGACAATATCTCTTTATTTTAAATCATTAAATGTTGTTTTTTAAAGTTTAACAAGTTTTCTGTTTATTAAATAGTGTAAAAGATGATATAGCATTCCAAAGCGATTGAAGTGCTTCGCTTGGGTTCAAAACCTTTTGCTTACACAATTTTTTTTTTAAATCTTTTCCAGTTTTCTAGAAAACAAAGAAAAACAAGTTTAAATGCATATAGATGTTATACGCATTACATATAAATAAATATATAATATACTATAACAAACCAAACGGAGAGAATTTTTTAAAACGTTTTTTAAAATTTCTAAAAACATGAAAACGCTATTGGAAGTTTGTTGCGCATATATCATGATAGAGATTCTTATGTTTTAGGTAATTAGTTAAGTCTGCGAGTTCAACACACATTAAAGAGATAACTTTCTTTTTTATATATAAAAAAAAAGGTTTTACATGTAAACTGAAATTTTAGAGTCCTAAAAAGTACGGAAAGGTATGAAAAAAAAATTGTATTCTAAAACCTAAAAAAAAAAATTTAGTTACTCCAGAAGGTGACAAACAGAAAACCCACAAAATTTCGCCTAATCCGCTAATAGAAATGCTCGAACATTAAGATATAAACAAATATTAAATGATTTTTGTATTACGAAACGTACGCCAACTCTTAAACCACTGTAAAACTACCTTGCGGTTATCTAATTAAATCCACCAAATCCGTTAATAAAAACAGCTTAATTAATAGATTCAAAACCATCTGATTTTTGTATTATGATATGTGCGCCAACTGTACTCTAAAACCAATAAAACTCGGCCATGTGGTCTTCATATTGATTATAACAATTGCAAAGCGAGGGACGACAAGTAAGTTGTATCTACAAGTTTAATTATTGTAATCTTCATTTAAAAAATTAAACTTATTTTATAATTACCATGTTAATATGTTTAAAGTTAATATGTTTTTGACCCAAGAATAAACATTAAGATTATTTTTTAGAAATGAGCAGCCAAGATACAGAAGAATAAAGTATTCTTTTTATTTTGTATAACATTAATTAATTAAAGAGATAAAAAAAGATGATACGTCAATAATACTGAGATATTTAGCTTATTATTTTATTAAGAAATTACATTGAGATAATTTTGTATATCTTTAGGCGACGAAGAAGTTTCTGCATTTTTTCGAAGTAAGCCATTTATATATACTATATATAGCAGCAGTTACCTATGTTCTAAAAGTGGCGGAGCTGTACTTGATTCACGTGTAAATAAAACGATGATTTATTTTAGCCGTTTTTAATTGAAATCAACCAAGATATGCCGCCCTCCCCTAACCCCGTGAACCAAGCACACCGCCCTAAAATTTAAATAAAATTAAAAAATATATAAATTAATTTTTAGAACTTTAAAAGGGTGGACCCGAAACTCAGTTTTTGTTTATTCCGCTATTTTGATTGATGTTTTTGTCAAGCAGTGAACCTTAATAACGCGTATAAGCTTTATTTAAGGTATTTAAGTTATAATTTTATAAAACGTGTTTAAGCTAAAATTGACTTTTAAGTCTTTTAACTACTAAACTTTTACGTAAAATGAAACTTTTTGTCATTTACTGAATGTGTTCAATTATAAAACTGTGCAACAGTTTTATAATTTAAGACAAATCTTATATGTTTAATTGAAAGAGTGAATATTTTGAAAATTAATTTTGTCTATATATATATGAGATGTTCAAGAGATCAGAGCCGAAGAGTACAAGTAAGCTAACTTTGTATGAGAAGGATATGTTACAAAGATATATATTTCACGAATTTCAGCAATTTGTTAATTATAACTTTTTTTTAATGTTTAGCGGAAGTAATGGACAAGCTAAGTCCGGAATTTTTTTGTCGTTGTTTTTTTTTGTGTGTGTGCAAATACAGTTATGCTTTTTTAGTTTTTTTTAAAGTTACCCGGTGGAAAATCGGCTAGTATATAGCTAGCTATAATCGTTACGATAAAGACAGTGATTTGGCCACGAGGATTGCTAGCTTTTTTTAAGTTAGCGAAAAGCTATCGATTTTTGTAAAGATAAAGACAGCGACTTGGCTACGAGGACAGCTAGCTTAACAAGCTGAAGATCCACTGGCTATTGTACCTAGCGTCATATCGTAATAAAACCGTTGTCTAAAAATTTTTGATATGTAGCTATCAACCAGGTATAGATTTGTAGATATTTTGTAGCTAGCTACAAAGCTACGATATATAGCTAGCGACACATTGCTACAAAATCGCAATGTTTGAAGTTCAATTATTTTCATAGTTATAATAGACTCAACACTAAAAATCGAATTTTTAAAGATGTTAAAGACATTTTCAAAAAATAAAATAAAAAAAAAAAAAATCGCTAGAAAATCGCTATAGAGCTAGCTAGTCGCTAGCTAGTCGCTGGCTCATTTCCCACCGGGTATTTAGCAACTGACTTTTGTCAGTTGCGACAGTTTGTCAGTCAGCAAGTGACTTTTGTAACTTTTAAATTTATTTTATTTAGAAAAATTAGAAGATTCTGTTGAGAATCTAAGTAAGCAATTTGTTATTGTTGTTGTCATGCTCTTTATTTTTTTTATTACATATTTATTTAACATAAAGTTATTTTATATATGGCAAGTTAGTTTATTTTATTGTTTATAAGTTTTTCATTTTATTTAGAAAATTTAGAACATTTAATGGGTAAACAGAATTGGATTATATTTCATTTGTGTATTATAGGTAAAGATATAGCATTTTACTTTCAAAAAAAAAGGTCTACTCTATGGTCTTTTAGCTTTTTTGATACAATTTTTTAGCATTTTTTTATAGGGCTTATATTTCAACAAATAAGTAAGTTACTATAATGTTCTTCTGGATTGTTTCTTTATTATTATTATTTTTTTTGTCACTTTTTTCTTTTTTTCTTTTTTTTTGGTTTGTTTTGTTTCGTGATTGTTATTTTTGGCTTTTGTTTTGTTCCAACTTTATTTATAGATTTCCTAAAGTTGACAAATATTCTGCATGTTAGTTTCTTTCTTAATGTTAACGAGTTTTTTTTTATTCTATTTAGAAAAAATAGAAAATTCAATTGATAAGCAAAATTCACTTATGTTTCATTTTGTTTAATTTTAACACATTTTTTTTTTATGTTTGTGTGCGGTTTTATTACTGTAAAATAAGCTGTTTAAATGATTAGTATATGTTAGTTTATGTAAATATATATTTTTTACCTCCACTATAGCGTCATCTGCAGTACCATCAGGTAATTTGTTTTGCATTCTTATGCAGTTTTAAGAGTGTTATGTGTGTTAAAACTTAAAGATAGCATATCTTAACTTACAGATTACTTTATTTATTTATTTTTTTGTCTCTACATTAGCACCTCAAGCAATAATATCAGGTAATCTGTTTAGCGTACTTATGCAGTTTTATGGGTTTTATGTGTATTGAAATTAAACATTACTTTTTTCATGTTTGTTATCAATTACATAAATGTTTAATATATGTGTTTGTTTATATACTTTTTTATTTATTTCCGCAATAGCAACAGTATCAACTGCAGTACCACCAGGTAATGTGTTTTCCATATTTATGCAGTTTTTCCATACTCATGCCGGGTTAATTTATATTGAAACCTAAACATTACTTTTTTCATGATTATATGCAATTACATAACTGTTTAATATAATAATGTGTTAGTTCATATACTTTTTTATTTATTTCCATAATAGCAACAATATCTGCAGGACCATTAGGTAATCTGTTTTGCTTACTTATGCAGTTTTATGGGTCTTATGTGTATTTGTGTATGTATATATGAAATTTAAATATTGCATGTCCTTATTTTTACATTACTTTATTTATTTATTTTTTTTGTCATAACTTTTTTTTTTTAAAGTCTAAATAGTTTTAAATAATATTTTTATTGGTTGTTTTGTGCAGTATTGTTTTCAAATTTTTTTGTTTTCTTTTGTTTTTGTTTTTTAGCATCGCATCAAGATTTCCTGCGATATCGCTCCCAGCACCCAGGTCTGATATCTCAAAGAGCTTTCTACTGGTGGTGTCAATATGGGGAAGATGATCCCTCCTTTAGATGGAGGAGACAAGCCCCATATGACACCACTGGTAGAAGGAGGGGTGCTGGGAAGCAGTTCAACACTTTTAATTTCTACCAGTAGCTTTTTTAAGCTACTGGTATAATTATCTTCATTTTTAATGATAAAGAAAATTGACTTTTTAAAAAAATGTTTTTTTTAATTTTGCAATTTTTTATTATTTTAATTTTTATACTTTCACTATTTTATTTTTTTGATTTTTAATTCTGTGTTTAAATCCTAAACTTACAAAAGAACTCTTATGTTATAAAAGTTTTTAGTAATTTGTCTATAAGTTTTTTTTATTAATTTACGTTTTTACATCTTTTTATCCTCATTTTTAGTTTTAATAATACTAAATTTTCTTTTGTATTAACTTTTATTTGTTAAGTGTTATAAAGTTTTTGAAAGATTTGGTAAATATATTTGAAATTTTTCTTTTTCTATGATATCTGTTTAATGTCTAATATATGCACTATGCACCTATTAATCTCTTTACATTTTTCTCTTTAGATATATTATAAAATAGTATTTAAAATCAGTTGTCAGCCACATGTGGTCTATATGATGCAACATGTTTGCAATTGTTGGCATGTCATTTTTAAATTTGTAACTAATTTTGCTTTTTAATATTACCATTAATATGACTTTTAAAATAATAAAATTTTTTATTTGTTTCAAAAAATACTGTTTTATTACTTACAATATAGTATGTTATTACAAGATACTTCTAGCTTTTTCTCTGTTTCAAACCAGTTTAGTTATAACTTTTGTTCACAAATTTTATTAGATGCTATACACATAGTTTCATAGGTTTAAATTGATAATTAGCACTTTATTGTTTTTGTTCATTTTAGATTAGTATAGCAAAAAATTAATCAGATAAAGTTTTATCAAACATAAATAATTTCTCAACTATGTCAAGTAACTTAAGAGCTGAAAATAGAAGAAATTGTCGAAATGAGAGAAATGAGGCCAGACGAGAAGAAATTAATCGTCTCCAAAATGAAAGGAATGAGGCTAGGCGAGAAGAAATTAATCGTTGCCAAAATGAAAGGAATGAGGCTAGACGTGAAGAAGTTAATCGTCGCCAAAATGAAAGGAATGAGGCTAGACGTGAAGAAGTTAATCGTCGCCAAAATGAAAGGAATGAGGCTAGACGAGTATTACTTAAGCGTGGAATGCATTGCATAGCAAGAAATAATGTTTTTATAGAGAGTAATTACCTAGGAGAAATGAACCATAATTGTCAGTATTGTGGTGCTAAAAATTTTTAAAATGAAACACATTTTTTGTGCTGCCATTCAGGAAAGGTTGTCTTACCTCCACTTTCACCTTATCCACCGCTGATGGTTGATTTAATGACAGGCAACCATGTTGATCGTGCTTTGAATCAAAATTTTTTCAAGCATATACGAAATTATAATGCCTGTCTATCTTTTGCTTCATTCATAGCCACAATAGATCCTCCGTCAAATCGTGGTCCACCCTGTTTTAGAAGTAGTGGGCAAATTATGCATCGTATTGGTAATCTAAGACATCAGCAAGGTGATCCACCTGTTTATTGTCAATTATATGTTTATGATCCTAATACTGCTTTAAACTTTCGAATGGAGCAAAACGATTGTTGCATACGTGAGTTAATGGAACTTTTGCAGACTATAATTAATCAGGAGAACCCATATGCGCTTGCATTTAAAAACATGGCAGAAGTTGAAGATGCAGAAATTCGTCAAGCTGCTATAGAAGGTCGATCGATTTCTGTTGTCAAAATGTCGTTGCTTGAGGGTTGTGATAGACGTCGATATAATCTTCCATCACATGAAGAGGTTGCCATTGTGTTTGTAGGAAATGATGGTGCTCCACCTCCATCTAGAGAAGTTGTTATTTATCCTCGAGGTCAACCCTTAAAAACAATTTCAAGTATGTCTGCAAATCTCGATCCAATGATATATCCAATATTTTTTCCAAGAGGTGATGCAGGATGGCATGATCAACTAGAGCACAATCCTGATCGAGCAACACGTGTTCGAAATCGTGTTACTTTATCTCAGTACTACAATTACAGGCTTTCTATTAGACAAACGCTCAGTCCTATATTTTATGGTAAGAAACTTTTTCAACAGTAGGCTGTTGATGCATATGTCAAGATTGAAGGACAGCGCCTTGCTTTTATCAGAAATAACCAAAATAAACTTAGAAGTGAACAATACGATACATTACATGAGTATGTAAATAATGTTGCAAATAACCTTAATGTAAGACCGGGTCGTGTTGTTATACTACCATCCTCATATGTTGGAAGTCCAAGAGCTTTAAAAGAAAATTTTGAAGATGCAATAGCAATTATAAAGAAATATGGTAAACCAGATCTTTTTATTACTTTTACCTGTAATTCAAAATGGAGAGAAATTACAAAAATTTAAATCCAGGTGAGAACGCAACTGACAGGCCTGATTTAGTTTGTCGCGTATTTATGATGAAGCTTAAATGCTTCTTAGGTGATATTTTTAAACATGGAGTCTTAGGCAAAGTTGTAAGTCATGTGCAGGTTATTGAATTTCAAAAACGTGGTTTGCCACATGTGCATATTTTATTACACTTTGTAAACGATGATAAGCTAGAAACAGCAGAGGATATTGATAGTTTAATATCAGCTGAAATTCCAGATCAAACTGTTGATCCTGAACTTTTTGAAATTGTAAAAACATGTATGATTCATTGACCATGTAGGATTTTAAATCCCAATTTTTCTTGCATGAAAGATGGAGTTTGCACAAAAAAATTTCCTAAAGAGTTTAATCCTTGCACTGTTGCAATTTTCAATGGTTATCCTAACTTCAGACGTTTAGATAATGGTAGAGTAGTCATTATAAAAGGTAACCAAGTTGATAATCGATGGGTCGTACCCTATAACCCCTGGTTATCAAAAAAATACCAAGCCCACATTAATGTTGAAGCTTGCATGTCTATTAAGTCAGTAAAGTATTTATACAAATATGTCTATAAGGGGCATGATTGTGCGAATGTGGTAATTAATGAAAGTAATGACCATGATGAAATTAACACATATTTAGATTGTAGCTTTGTTTCCGCACCAGAGGCTCTTTGGCGAATATATGAGTATTCTATAAGTGATATGTCACATACTACTATCCGCCTTCAAATCCACCTTCCTAATAATCAGAGAGTATATTTTAACGAAGGAGAAGAACAAGTAGCTATAGATCGTGCAGCACAGCGTGACACTCACCTAACCGCTTGGTTTAAGTTAAATGCTGAAAATAATGAAGCACGTCAGTATTCTTATGTTAAAATTCCATATCACTTTGTTTTTAATAAAAATTGCATGTGGACAAAGAGGTAGTAAAAAGGTGGTTGTTCGAATGTATAAAGTCAGTTCATTTTGCGAATTATTTTTTCTCAGATTGTTACTTTTGCATGTAAAAGGTGCAAAGTCTTTTGAGGATTTGCGTACTGTTCATGGTACTGTTTTTAATACATTTCGTGAAGCATGTTATCATTTAGGTTTATTGCAAGATGACATTGAGTGGAGAAATACATTAACTGAAGCTGCTGCAACTCGGATGCCTAAAAAAATTAGGCTACTGTTTTCCATCATATTAACTTTATGTGAACCTGATGATCCTTTACACCTTTGGAATACATTTAAAAATTATATGATTGAGGATTACATACACCATTCAATGCCAGTCGTACTTGCTGAGCAGGCAGCTCTTCGTCAAATTGAATCTATAATTAATCAGAGTGGTAAAACCTTAGCTGATTATAATTTGCCAGCTTTAGATCAGTTTTTATATAATGTCCCAGAAAATGATGATGAAGATGTTCAGGTGTTTATTGACGAAGCAAACCGAGTTAGACCATTATTGAATGATAATCAACGTAATGTAGCTGATGCGATCCTTGCTGCACTAAGTGTGGAACCTACTAATGAAAATAAGCATTCAAGGTTGTTTTTTATGGATGGGCCTGCCGGTTGTGGTAAAACATTTACTTACAATTATTTAATTTCTGAAACACAGAGCAGGCCTATTAGAACTGCAACAGCTGCATGGACAGGAATAGCTGCAACTCTTCTCAAAAATGGGTGCACAATGCATGGCTTATTCAAACTTCTTGTTCCAATTTTGGAAACTAGCACATGTAACGTAACTCCAAACTCTATTCATGGTAGATTCCTGAGACAAATCAGTTTGTATTTACTTGATGAAGCATCTATAACACCCAAATATGCTTTGAGTGCCATTGATAAGCTATTACAAGATATTTGTAATAACAACTTTCCTTTTGGTGGTAAGGTTATTCTTATGGGTGGAGACTTCAGACAAATACTTCCAGTTGTGAAGCGAGGTTGACCAGCAGAAGTTATAGAATCATGTTTAAAATGTTCTGAACATTGGCAATATGTGCAAAGGTTCTCATTAACTGTAAATATGAGGGTTCAGATGGAAGAAAAGGAATTTTCTCAATGGCTTTTAAACCTTGGAAGTAGAACATTACCTCTCAAGCCTGAAGATCCTTTGCGAGGGTGTATTGAAATACCTGAGCAGTGCTTTCTCAATGATAATGAATCTATTGAGGAGAAGATTTTCGGTGGTGCAGAAGAAGCTGATTATGCAAAACGTGCTATTTTAACGCCAACAAATGTTGATTCATTGGCAATAAATAAAGAAGTCCTTCATCGTTTACCCGGTGATATGAAAACATATTTAAGTTCAGATAGCATTGATACTGATGATCTTAATGAAATTAATAACTTTCCAGTCGAGTTTTTAAATAGTTTGACTCCATCAGGTATGCCTGTTCATTGCCTAAAATTAAAAATTGGTGCTGTTATAATGCTACTTAGAAATTTAGATCTCAAAGGTGGACTTTGTAATGGAGCCCGTTTGATGGTGCGTGCATTACACAACAATTATATTGATGGTGAGGTTTTAACAGGTGTATCAGCTGGTAACAGGGTATTTGTTCCTCGAGTTCAATTAGCTCCATCAGATGCAAATTTACCTTTTACACTTAAACGCCGTCAGTTTCAAGTTAGGTTAGCATACTCAATGACCATAAATAAAAATCAAGGTCAAACATTTGAAAAAGTTGGTGTTTATCTCAAAAAGCCTTGCTTTTCACACGGCCAATTATATGTTGCATGTTCAAGAACAAGATCATTTAATAGTTTGTTTTTCAAAGTTGATAAACATCCATTACAAGGTATGTCATTTAACAAACATTACACAAATAATGTTGTCTTTACAAATGTTCTTAATTTATAATTTTGACAAGTATATTATGTGTTATATGTGTTTTATATTTTTTGTATGTTTTTTTTTTTGCTATATGTGTATATAAATGTATGTGTTTATATGCGTTTATATATCTTTATTTATATTTATGTGCTTAAGTTAATACAAGTTTATATTAAGTTGTTTCCATGTGAAAAGTGGTGTTACTTGGCAGCGTTTAGTGCAAGATTGTGATTCTTGCTAGCCAAGCGGTGTTACTAATTAGTGGTGTTACTTGGCACATAATGCCAAGCGATGTTACTAAATTGTGGTGTTACTTGGCAGCGTTTAGTGCCAAGCGGTGTTACAAGTGTTGAGCTAGGTTGTGTTGTCTAGCTTTTTTAATTATTCTGGAAACACATAATCTGAATATTTTGTGTTATGTGCAAATGTGTTATGTACAAATATTTGATGCTCTGTGTATTCAGTAGCATAGGCAGGGTATTTTGATGCTTCAGATAGCACTTTCAACCAAACTTAAGTGTATTCACGTTTATAGAATTAAAATACTTTGCAAAAATTGATGTTGTTAAAGCTTAGGAACAAATGTTTAAAAATAGTGTTTTTCCTAACCTGAATTTTTTTAGACATAACAAAGTTAAACTCTTCAACAGCTTCTAAATATATATCTGAAACAACAAAAATCCTGCCTACACTACTGGTGTTATTGTTTGTCATCCTGTAATGTTGTTGTGATGTTTTGTGTTGATAGACAGCTTGGCTTACCTTCACGTTGGTGTCTATCGTTAAAAATGATTATTGGGTAGCTTCATTACTGAAACTTACTCGTAATCATTTACTAAAAGCCAAGAAATATTTTAAGAAAAAATGCCTAATTTTTTTGTGTCAGTAAGAATTTTTATCTTCAGCAATGCTGATAAAACTGAATTTTTAAAAAAAAAGAGTATTTCCAGCCTTCGAACCAAATATTAGAGACTTTTACAAAAGCACTCTCACAAAGTAAGTGTCTAATATTTATTTAATATTACTAAATTTCGTTTCGTATTTTTCATTTTTCAAATGAATTAACATAAAACAAATAAATGTGCATTCAGTGTTATCAATAATGATTTTATTTCATTTTTAGATAATGCTTTTACAATCAATTTAAAAGTCTTTCAAATCGATAATCATTTTCTAAAGGCGAAGAAGAAGAATCATCAATCTTCATACCATTTAATAAAGCTATTTTAATAAAACGCAATACAAATTGTTGTAAATTAGTATTTGAATAATTTTCACGTTGTTACCTTATTTTGCAGTTTCCTATCACTTTGTATTGAATTAACTAAATCCAATATTACAGTTCCTTTTATCAAGTATTTCACATTTTCTGTTTTTGTTTTATGCAGAAAAACAGATCAAGTTAATTTATTTGACTTGCCTAGCTACTTATTTTACAGGCCTAGCCACAGTGAGTGTGCATAAATCAACAGAGGATTCGGGTTTGGGCAGGTTGTCTTGAACTAAATGATTTACCTTCTTCATGTTAAGCTCTAAATATAAATATACGGAAAAGGTGCTTATGTGAATTTTTTTTTTATAGCACATAATCTATAGTTCACTAAAAAATATTAGAGGGAGAAATAGAGATAAGGTTAATGTGGAATAGAGTTTGTCCTTTTAAGTGAAAAACTATTTTATAATCTATCTATCTTCTATATAATAATGCCGAACTTAATAGGAGTGTTAGTAGAAAGAGTCGCAGCACTTTTTTTTAGAAGAAAACGTGTATGCAAATATCTAACGTACGTAATTAAGTAATGATAAAACATACTGAAACATTTTTCAAGTTTTATAGTTTGACTTTGACTTAAAAATTGCATTGCGTCAACCTCTCCTTAATTTTTGATCTACAGCAATTCCGTTAAAAATAATTTTTATATATTTTTAAAATTTCGATATTTGATGTGTCAGCATGGCCGAGTGGTTAGCGCGCTAAGCTTCTCAACGTAATAGTCGTGGTTCAAATTAAAGTTAAACAACTTAAATGTTATACACTTTAACCATTTTTTCTTTTTAAATTTTATAAATTTTTTGAATTTCTAAAAACACCAATAAACGGGGCGAAAATTTGTTGCGTGTGTGTCACGATTTTGATACTGTTCTCACATAATTGGTCCTAATAAGCTACGGATAGTCTTAAAAAGAAAGGTCCTAAAACCTAATAAAAAAAATATTTGATAAAACCGTCCTGCTACTCCACATGGTATTGCAGTGAAGGCAGGGGAAAAAAAAGCAATTAAAAGGTTTTTTGTTATATTTAATTTTTTGCTATAAATATAGCCAAATTAAAAAAATTAAAAAAAATGTATTGAGATTTTTTAGGCGCGGATTTGAAGCCTTGCACAGCGACTCTGATGACTGCGCACTTAACTTGTGAGCTATCAAAGTTATGCATGTAGTTAGGCGCTTCAACATTTTTTTGAAAATGTAAAATGAAAACAAAATAAATACCATAAGTAAGAGCTAAATAATAACGTTTAAAAATTACCAAACTTTTTGTTATATTATTAGTTTTTCAACTTTTAAACCACAAAATTTATAATTTATTTTTTTGCATGTTTTTTGACGCTTTAAGCGACTAACGTTTTAAAGAATTGCATTACCGTTTCCGTCTAATTTGTATTATAAAAGACCGTTATTATTCAAAACTAAGCATATAATAATAATAATAATAATAATAATAATAATAATAATAATAATAATAATAATAATAATAATAATAATAATAATAATAAATATAGTAAACAGTAACTATTGAAAATGGCTAGGACGCGACTATAAACCATGGTCCATGGCTGATCTAAATGTAGCAAGTAGTTTAGTTCAGAATTTTTTTAAAAAAAAATAAATAAACGGGGTTTAATAAGCTATATACGTAAGCGGAAAAAGTGCGTACGTTAAAGTTTTTTTTTGCTCTCAAAGCAAATTTTTTTAATGAACTTTTTTCCACCGTTTACTAAAAAATATTGAAGTAAATAAGGAACAAGAAAAGAAATGATTGGCGTGGAATAAATAAATATAGAAGTAGAAAAAAAGACCTGTATTTACCGATAAGGACAGCTAGATTAAGAAAATAAGGGAAAAGGTTGGTGTGGAATAGAATTACAAAGACCCGTATTTTTACGGGTCAATTCAGCTAGTATATATATATATATATATATATATATATATATATATATATATATATATATATATATATATATATATATATATATATATATATATATATATATATATATATATATATATATATATATATATATATATATATATATATATATATATATATATATATATATATATATATATATACATATACATACCTTATTTTATTTTGTTATACAGAACTCTATTTTTTGAATTTTTTATTTCATTGGTTTAAAAAAAATCAAAATGATTATTTCAGTTATAACAAACTTTGGACTTTCCTTTTGACATACACCCTGAGTAGAATTTTATTAAGTTTTATTGTTTAACTATCACCAGGTAGTAAAATTAGTTAGTAACAACTAGTATATATCAAAATATATCAATAGACATCCCCAGTTTTATTACAGTAGACTGTGTATCATTTTAATAACTTGCATTTTAAGTAATAAATAAGGAGGAAAAAGGTTTCAAATGTGGAAAATAAATTTCGAACTTCCCCTTTGACCTACACCCTGCTAAATTTGTGTTTTGTTAAATTAATTAATTTTATTAAACATATAACATGGCCGATGATTAGTTCAAAATGTCGCTTAATTCACAAGTTTATATGCATTTTAAAGAAAAAGTTAGTATGTTAAAGAAAAGCATCATTTCCTTTAAAGTTAGGCAATCGAATATTACTTTAATTGTGTAGAACTTTTGATATCACGATATCCTTTGGATACAAGAAAGGAAGACAGAAAGTTATTACAAGTAGAAGCTGTTTATAGTTGCATCGATAAAAACTAGTGTTTGTTCCTTGGTTTTCTTCTATAATCAAGAAGAAGGTTTTAGGTTTATTAGCCGTATTGTTTATCCCTTATAATATTCATGATAATCGTAATAGGAACTATGATGAACCACATTAAAGAAAAAACTTGTTTACTTAGTATTTTCATAAAAGTTATTACTGATTTTTCTTTGGGTGTTATGAAATGTGAAATTGTGGCATGGATACTTTACGAAAGTTTTTTATACCTGTGGTTTTCTGTCTCAAAGAATGTCATTAATGGTGCAGCCTCTGCTACTGCTTTTTCTTCTGAATTTATAACAAATTTTGATTTCATTGTTGCACTGTGTATAACAAGACATGTTTTTAATATAACTTTTTTAATCACATAATTTTGCAAGCAAGTAATAATGATAATTTTTATAGTTTAAATCTTATTCAAGCATTAAAAGATTTTGTCTCTATAGTTAGAAATATTATTAATCAACACCTCTAAACAAGCCTAAAAATTGCATTTCAAATTATTTTAACTTGGTTATTGCTGTTTCTTTGCTAGACTATCTGAGTTTTATCTAGATTGCTGAGATTAACACAATGGTTGATTGATACAATTTTGAAGTGTTATAAAGCACCTGTACTTTAATTTCTTCTTTCTAATATTCAGTTTTTTCTAAAAACAATTGCAGAAACTCAATGTTTTTTATACTAGTTGAGAAAACCAAATCATATTTTTTTTGTGTTTTGTTTAACCAAAAGCTTTAATAGGTTTATTTATTATTTCTAAATTATTATTACTCAAATTCGATCTGTTGGAAGTTTAGTTGAATTTCACTCAACTGCCAGAATTTCAAAAATGAACTTTAACCTAATAATACTGAAACATTACAAGCAACTCATAAGTATTTATAACAAACTTGTTCAAGTTTGTTATAAATACTTATGAGTTGTGTTTTAAATAAAATTCAAATACGATAAAAGAATAACTTCAAATGTTTTAGCTGCTTTTTGTTAAACAGCTATTTTCATAGCCAGATATTTTTGTAAAAACATTTAGGATTGTACAGTTATTCCAATAAGTTTTTTGACTCTAAGTATTTATAAAGTTTATTTATAATTAAAAGTTATTTATAAAGTTATATAAAAAAATTTACACAACAAAATCTTATTTTAATCTTGTAAATTGTTTTCACAAATCTTGTAAAAAATTTTAACATGTATATATTATACATTACGACAACTGAGTATTTTAAAAATATTTTTTTTAGTTTGCAAAAATCATATTTTGAGCTTTAGTTTCCATTTTATCAATGTTGCAAGTCATTTAAAGAATTAAAACATTTTTATAAAATACACTCAATCCGGTCAAAATCCGGTCCTCCTCCCCCACTCCCTATAAAAATAGGGATGCAGAGGAGGGAATAATTTTTTTTTTGGACTTACCCAAAAAATTTCCTGTAAACGCCCCTGATATGTATATATATATATATATATATATATATATATATATATATATATATATATATATATATATATATATATATATATATATATATATTAATATATATATATTAATATATATATATATATATATATATATATACATATATATATATATATATATATATATATATATATATATATATATATATATATATATATATATATATATATATATATATATATATATATATATATATATAAATATATATATATATATATAAATATATATATATATACATATATATATATATATATATATATATTAGGGTAGGTCGATTTTAATTCCGCATATTGCGTAATATTGCAGTAGTTGTAGACAGTTAAAATACGATTACTCTCAAAATTTGAGAGATTTTGGATAAAGAATCGCTTGCGGATTTAAAAGCAAATTGTATTGAAACACATTTAAATATGAACTTAGTTAAAACTTGACGTTTTAACTAAGTTCATATTTAAATGTGTTTCAATACAATTTGCTTTGCTGTATGATTTAAGTTTATAACAGTTTATAACAGTTTATAACAAAAAGCTAAATTTATATTAACTTGTTTACTATTTGAAGATTTAAATAGTGAAACTTTAATTTTTATATTTACATAAGAATATCAAAATAAACATTATTTTCACAAATTAAAACATTTTGGCTATGGATATATATATTTTAGGAAAACATTTTTAAATAAAAAATATCATCATAGGAATGGGAATAATGCCCTTTTGAAATATAAGGTTTACGAATCTTCCTACTTAGTAGTTTACTTAAAATGCAGCTGAGTCGATTCTCGAATCCATAAACATATTGGGATGCGTCCGACACAAGTTTTACCGCTCGCTCAACACTCTGGGAGTGAGATGGAAAGTCGGGGATTTCAGGTTTAACATTATTGTCAATTGCATATTGGATTTGCTTAATTGAAAAATGTTGTGTTGTTGGGGGCTCCGTAAATTTAGTAATGCTGATGTCTACCAACTCATACCTTTACTTTTTGACTTGGCCCTATCTAACTTGCATTTGTCAATCAAAATATCTTTAATATCAACGTCATTTTTCAAGAGATGCTTTATGTCATGTAGTAAAGCATTTGCTAGGGCTGCACATTCGTTTGACGGACACTCATTTCTGACTAATTCCATTGCAAATCTTGGAAGTTTAACTAAGTTGTATTTTCCAATAGGATTATTTACTGGTTTCCATTTACCTTCATCCTAAAAAGAGTTAATAAAATAAAACGCTTTCTGTTTCATCTGTTACAAATATTTCATGTATTTATAAAATATTTACCTCCGTATTGGTCAAACCACTTGTTTCTTTAATTAAGTTTACTTGTGCTATGAGGGATTCGTCTTCATTAACTAGCTTATGAGATACTTTTCTTCATTAACTAGCTTATAAGATATTTTTTGTCGTTCTTTATCAAGTCTTTGAACCCTTTTGACAGATAATCTATCGACGGAAGAAAGTTGATATGCACCTTTTGGACCAATTTTTTTCCTCTGATCACGAAGATAAGATCTCTCTCTTCCAGAGGTACTTTATTACTTTGAGAACAAAGGCATACAATATGTTCCTCGATGCAATTTTCTTTATTACATGAAACTTTTCTGTCACTACAGGGAAACACATCTAATGAACAGGAACACGCAGAAATATCAAAAGGTTTGTCCAAGTTTGCATCAAGATTTCTTTTAGCGCTTGCTTTTCCGTGCTTGCGATTAATACCTTTAACAAGTACGAGAAGATCTCTAACTTTCCTATTAATAGATTTGTCAGTTATAAAAGGTAATCTTGGGTTTACTGTAGCCCGAATTGATTTTATATTATTGCTAATTTGCTGAGTCACTAATACGATTTCTGCATTTGCATTTATATGAATAAGATAGTAATAATACTGAATAACCTGTCTAAAAGTGCTTGGATCTGTCGTTGATAGTTCACATGGGCCGCCACAATATTTTTTTCACTTTTCATCCGTGTAATTGCAACCTTTACTTTCGGCATTTTTGTAGGTTAATTATATATGTAAACTGTATTAAAGTATTACACTTAGAGTAATGGGCAACGGCGTGAGTTTTTAGTGGGGGCCAAAGCATCAAAAAAACCTAAAATATTAAAACTTACTATTAAAAACCTGCTTTGATAAAAAAAAAGAAATAAAACTTTTTTGAAAAGATTTGGGGGCCATGAATTCAGGAAACTCAGGAATTGAGTAAAACCATTAGTTCCATCGAAAAGTTTTATGTTTTAATCTACTTCAGAAATTGCAAATCAAAACTTATGTAATATAAACAGTGTAAAACATTACTCTAGATATAATAACCATAAGTATTTACCTTTGATATTAAAAGATTTCTTTAAATTGCAGTTTTTTTTTTGAACCTACTTTTTAATAAACTTAACTTTAAAACTAACTTTAAAATACAAACAAGAAATATAAATACAAAAAAGATTTGCTAACTTTAAATGCGTGTAAACGATTTAGCGAAACTTTATTGGCTTCTTAAAACAATTGCGCTTGTTTATTGGTTACTTTATAAACTTAAAACGAGATATTTTAAAACGAGATTACTAGACTTAATATTAAAATTTTGTAACGTTTTAAATAAACAATCTAGCAATACTAGTTCAAAATTAAGACTTAAAATGCAAATCCGCAAGCCATTTTTAAACCAGGATACTTGAGATTTGGTAAAACCTCATTTCTAACCTAGACACAGTAACTGCAACATTACGCAACTCAAAATTCAAAAAAAAAACTCAAATCAACCTACCCTAATATATATATATATATATATATATATATATATATATATATATATATATATATATATATATATATATATATATATATATATAATAATAATAATAATAATAATAATAATAAATAATATATATATATATCAAAAATCCAATAGTTTTAAAAATTCCTTTTAGATCATTAGTGGTATAGAACGTATTTTTAATATAATTTGTAAACGCCTATATTTACAAAATGTTCACGAGAGAAACATAAGCGATTCTACTAACAAAATGGAGGTGAAGGGGACTGAATACTTCAGAAGTACCAACTGGTTCTATATAAAAAAAATAAATAAAATTTACCTTACTGAATTATGTCAAATACACGACTAGACGATATAATTCGTCAGAAATCGCCTTCTTTATAGGGGTGGAACACTTCTAAAACCCTTCCCCCTAAACACCCTTCCAGGTTATTGAATCCCATACCATCACGTTACTGCCACCATATCTGACAGTTCCTCTCACGCAGCTTAATTTGTAGGCTTCTCCGGCTTTTTTCCAAACTTTTGAACAGATGAATTAAAGTTGAATTTTGATTCGTTGCTCCACAGGATTTTTTTCAAAAACTTGACGGTATGTTTTTGAATTTCTTAGCAAACTCCAATCTTCTTTTCATGTGTTCCATACTCAAATATGGTTTATTGCGCACAAGTCGTCCTTGAAGTCCCTTGTTTCAAATACAATTTCTGATTTTCTGATGGAATAATTAATTCCATATTTCTCTTCAGCTTGTTCAACTAGTTTTCGAGCAGAAATGAAGCTATTTTTCTTGACTTGTATAATTAAGTTTCTGTCAAAACTCGTAGAAGTCTCTTTTTTGCAACCCTACCCTTTTTTTGCGGTTGTTGTTTTGATTAAATTATACTTCATTATGTCGGACACTCTATTATGAAGAATTCTAGTCTCTTGCTGCACCTGACAATAAGTTTTACCCTAATTGACTAGATCGACAGCAAAATTTTTTTGAGAAGCAGCCCAGTGACGTTTACTTCTAGCCACTTTACTTTAAAAAAATGCAACGTTTACAATACTTTTTTTATTACAAAAAAACAAAGTTTTTTGTAATAAAAAAAATAAATTTTATTATTTCTATCAAAATTTGCTGAAATATTTCAACAAACTTCACACAAAATTAATTAAACTTTCCAATATATCGCGTGGTCGGATAATTTTTTTACAAACCTATTCAATAATAAGTTATTTTAGGACAAATAATAAACTGATGCGTGAATTGAAAAATATGAACACTAAATAACATACTATTGCCAATTGAAAATGACAGACAAAGTAAGTATGGCTCTTCATTGTTTTTAGTATAATTTAGAGCGAAAATATTTTTTTTAAGAAAAACTTGTGTGGTCGGATAATTTTTTGAGACACTCTTTACGTTTACTAAACGTCGATCTAGCGTTTAGAATATCGAATAAAATTTGTCAATATTATAAAACTTTAGTCAACATAAATTAAACGTAAACATTTATAGGTTTAAAATTTATACTTTAAGGCTTTTTTCAAATATATTAAGCAAACTATTCAAATATATTAGACAAACAATTTGTATAGCTTCTAAATTAAAGATAAGATTAGATTGTTTAGAGTATTTAGAGTCTTATGTTGTTATATTAATCAAAAACAATTAGAAACTGACAATAGTGTGAGTACCTACAAACAGTTGTAGTAATTTTAATTAAATATATAAAGTAAATGGCGGACTTTAAAACAACGCACCCTTGACTCTGTTAAATATTTTTGTTTTGCTGATGAAAAATTATTTTCCGTTTGCTAAATAATTAAACTAGACTTAAATACGTTTTCTAGATTCACTTACTTAAACAACTGAAAGCAAACCGACCGATAAATAAATATAAACGAGTTTGGGGTACACCATTCAATTCGTGGAAGTAAAAAAGCTTTTCATGCGACATTCTATCGTCCTAAATGACTAAAAATTTATGAACTCCAATGTTTTAGAAATTAATAATAGCCCGTTTGACACAGTTAAAAAATATGAGTTGCTGATCTCTCTTTATGAAAGTCCTGCTACAATAACTTTTTTCGTAAGTTTCATAATCAGTTTCAATTTATTTTGGAAATGCTACTATGATTGTGTAACAGTAGGTTTTTATCTTTGCTATAATCAAGAAATTTAATAACTAAATAATAATTCTTTTATTTTTAATGCATTTTTTCTTAACTTAGTTACATTTGATTAAGAAAACTGGTGAAAAAGATCTGGTAATAACCGCTGCGTATGTTATATCGAAACGATACTAATTTTTTAATGTCAAAAATAAACATAGACGGTAAAGGAAATTTTGGAAAATTTCCATTAAGAAAGTTCTCTAAATATAAAGTTATTCTGTGTAACTTCATTTTGAATTATGAATGTGCATTTAAAATGATAAAGAATTCTACCCTAGTTTTTGCAATTAAAAAATAAAGTTACGAAATCAGACGATCAAGATACAATTGTACAAGATGATGTACAAGATGAACAGGTGTATGATAAACAGGCGGTAGACGGTACACTTGGAAGATTTTGGAGAAGCCATAAACCAGAAAAAAACAATGATCCGAAATATATGTTTATGAGTTTATTAATTATATTTGTAATCTTTAACTTAATCCTAATGTAAACTTTTATTTTATGCTAATGAGATTAAATTTAAAAAATATTTGATGGAAAGGATTACTATCAAATTTCAAATGAAAAACGCTTGATCATTTAATTTTTTTCTATTATGAAAGCATAAACAAGTATACTGCACGAGCATATTTTCTCAATGTTCCCATTATATGAAAACGTTTTATATAAGTTTATAACTTTATATAAAGTTTTATATAGTTTTTTTATATAACTTTATATAAGTTTATAACTTTATAGTTTTATAGTATTAAAGTATAGCATAAGTAGTATAGTATAAAATTTTATAAACATATTGTAATAGTTATAAAAAAAATAAATAAAATTAAACCAGGTCTTTTATAACTACATCTTGTGTATAAATTTCATTAACTTGTAACTATATCATGAATTGCATGCCAGCTATCTTTTAGAAAGAAATCTAAAGGTTTTTGTTGATAATAAATACTCTAAAGCGAGTGGAGGATCGCAGGAATCTATCCTGAGACCACTATTGTTTGCTTTATATATAAATGATTTTCCTGAACGTCATACGTCAGCAAAAATAGTTTTATATGCAGATGATACCGTCATATACTATTGTCACAAACATCTGAAGACTATTTAGGAGTGGCTAATGTTGGAATTAAACAGTAAATTATTTTAGTTATAATGAACGGATAATTAATCTGAATGATGGAAAAACGGAAGCAATCCTATTTAGAGCAGCAAAAAAATGTAACAAGAATGTACTTTGTTTAACTTTGTATTATAAAAAATAATTTACTTTATGAAATCATATAAATACCTTGCATGTAAAATGGATCCAACGCTTTCTTTAAAAATCATTTTAAGGATAGTTATAGAAAAGCGTGCGTTCGTTTCAAATTGCTGAATAAATTAAAGATCTTCCTGAATAAATTAAAGATCTTCATGAATAAATTAAAGATCTTCCTGAATAAATTAAAGATTTTCCTGAATAAATTAAAGATCTTTCTTCCTGTAAAGGCAGCTCTCCAGATTTATTAACAAACGATTGTTCAAATATTAACATATAATTTTAACATCAACCTTAATCCTTCAGCAACACATAAAGCCTAAATATGTTAATTTAACAGAAGAGCTAAAGATAAAAGTGGGTCCCCTTCACAATCTTAAGAAAATTGAAAATATCATAAAAAAAAGACTCATGGTAATTTATAAAAAAGTGTTTGAATAACAAACTTTATGAAAAAATTACTTATCACTTCGAAACCATTAAAACATAAGAATTGTAGCAGAGAAGAAATATTGTTGAAACTTGATAAAACTCGAATTGATAAAAAAACTTCTTCTTTGAAAATAGAATTGACGTACTAATTTTAACTTTTTTTAATACTCTTTATCATTTTTTGATAACAGAAAACCTATGTTTTAAGTTCTATTTTTTAAACAGAACACATGTTGATAGCAGTTTTTTTATTGAAAAATGTATATCCTGTATGAATATCATTTTAATAAAAAATTTTGATAAGTTTTTCAACTGTGATTGACAGAAAAAGTAAATCGAAATATTTTCTCCAAGCGTGAAAAAGAAAAGAAAAGCTATTTTTTTGCACAAAATATTAATAAGAGAACTACTAAAATACTGATTGCAATAAATTTTAGTCTTTAAATATGAGATATCTGCATATGAAAACATAAAAAATATGAGATATTTGCATATGAAAACATAAAAAATGTATATCTGCATATGAGAACATAAAAAATATGAGATATCTGCATATGAAAACATAAAAATATGAGATATCTGCATATAAAAACATAAAAAAATATGAGATATCTGCATATGAAAACATAAAAAAAAGGCAGAAATATTTGAAAAAATTTAATACAAAACTTAATTTCGAAATTAAGTATTTCAGTTCTAAAATAAAATTTCACAAATTTACTAAATAAAACTTGGGAATTAAAAAAACATATGCCTATTTTCTCCCATGATACTAAATAATAATTATTTTTACATTAGCAGCAACAACAATAACACCAGAAATAATAGTAGCAACAACAACAACAACAACAACGGCAACAAAAAAACCGGCAATAATAACAGCAACAACAACTACAAGAACAACAACAACAACAAACAATAACAGCAGCAATAACAACAGCAGCAACATCAACTACAAAAAACAAACACAAAACTAATAAAAAGTTATTCAGCAACACGCAAAGTGAGATATGTTATCTTAACAGAGGATTGATTTATAATCAAACTTGTACCTGGACAGTATATAATTTTACAACTTTTTGTTTCAGTTCCGTAATTCATCACTCCAAAAGAACGTCGAGTCCTGTAACCATTTCCACATGTTGTAGAACATTCACTCCATATTGACCATTCTAAAAAAAAAATTAATTACTATTTTTAACAGTAGTTTGACGCTGTTTGATTAAGGGCCATTTAAAGCAAACAAAAAAATATACTATTAAAATCCTTCTACAAATAAAGAAATCTACAAAAAAGGTAAACTCTGTTAAAATCATTTATGGGCAAAAAAAGCAATTTTAAGATGAAACAAAAATATAAAAAAAATTTCAGAGAATCTAGTTCCTAGATATTTCAAATTGTAACTTTCTAATGCTTGGACATAAACTATTGAGATTAATCAATTAAAATTTTAATTTTAATTGATTAGTCTCAGTAGAAAAAGTAAATAATTGATTAATCAAAGTAGAAAAAGTAAAAAAAAAAATTTATCATAAAAAGCAATCTTACGTATAGTTTAAAAAGTTTGAGCATAGTTAAGAAGTTATAACAAATCAATTTAAAAAACGAAAAGTTAAAATAAAAACTTAAAAATACTTTTACATAGAACCACATTTAAACGTAAAACAAAAGGTAAAAAAAAAACTCTAAAAGTTTGGAGAAAATATCCTTTTGTATTTCAAATTGCGCAACAATATATACAATATTGGTTTCTTTTTTAGGATAAAATAGTATATGTCCTAATCTGAATATATTTTATCATAATATTAACTTAATTTAGAGGAAGAGATATTAGAGAATTGACAAAGTGTTGCAATATAAACTTTTTTTTTTAAAAAAAAAGTCTCGAAGTTTTTTGTTTTTCATACTTTTTAAGCAGGTTTCAAAAATAAAAAGCAATGAAAACTTTTTAATATTTCCAAAATATCATCCTTTCTAATCTTTAGTTAATACTTTTCAAAAAGTAACGGGCTGGCGTATTGCCCCTAACTGCTTTCCTTGAGTACTGCTTCTAAGTAATGAACAAAAAAATTTTACCAAATTCTAGCCAATTTTAACTTAATTGGTGACTATTTTATCTGTAAATATATTGCCCGGTGATTAAAAGAAAAAATAAATATAAGTCAAAGTACAGAAGAAAAAAATTTAAAAAATCCAATAAAATCTGTGAAATGAGTTTTTTTCTAGCTCTCTTGTGTTCACAGGATATACTTATAAATAATAAATGCATTTGAATCAAATCTTTAAAAATATAAAAAAAAATCACAATATTCACTCCACCTTCTATCTAAAAACCGTTCCCTAATCTGCACGTAATTCAAATTATTCCTATATTACAACAACCCCTTCAAAATGAATTTTAATTATTCCATTTACAAAACAAATTCAACCATACCCTACAATTAGGTAGGTGATATTAGGTTAACAATTTGTTTGAAATAATCACACGATAAGCATAATATTTAATAGTTTTACTCGTTTTAAATAATTCGTTGCATTTGAAAATCATAGGATTAGGAAGACATTAAAAAACAAACTCTTTTTAAGTATTGTAATGTTTTACATGGATTATTCTAGTTCTTTTCTTAATATATGCTTTTAGGTATTTTTCTTAATATATGCTTTTTCTTTTGTTGTTAAATTACATTCCTGGTGGTAGTATATACTTAAAACATAAATTATATTATAACTACCATATACTTATAAACAAACATGTATATTAGGGTACATCATACGTTCAAAGATTTAAACTTTCATTGGGGAATAATTTTTATGGTGCCACTATATGTGTTTTATAGTTTGTAATAAATATCTTCAGTGACATAAATAACATAACAATAGAGTTTTGTTTTTAAAGTACAGATTTTACCAACGATGATTTCCTTAATTTGGTAAATGAATTAAAAACAATAAAAAAAGTCTTTCAAACGTTCGCAAATTTAGAGCAAGCTCTTAAAGTTTATCTCTTCCAAGCAAAGACTAGACGTACAAAAAACGTAAAATGTACGTTTAGTTTATGTCCTGAACGTCCTAGACCTTTTTGGGACCGAAATAAATTTTTTGGGAGATGTCTGGATTACTTTCAGATGTGTCTCTTTATAATCAAACACAGATCAAACAAACATGGAAACTAAAAGTAAAATCTTGTTTTATTATTATCGGTCAAAAATAAAAAGATAAAAAAGATATAATATAAAATTTTTAACAATAAGTTTAGTTGTAACACTGAGACTTGATAATAATGTGTCCACAGTTACCGAAGTGTGGTTGCGGTACTAACAGTTTTAACTCACACAAGTCATGCCAGGAGAAGTTGTCTACAGATGGGTATATAAAAATGATTACCTTTTGTTCTTTTAGAACGTTAAATGCGCCATATTATCAACAATTTTTAATACTTCGGCAAAGGATGTCTTTGCTCTACCGGCATTAGATATATATTCATCAAACTTTGCTAACCCACAGTTCGCTTTAAATTCCATAAACGTATAAGATTGGTTGTTTTGATTACTCACAGATCTGTCAACTATATCTAACATGATATTAAATTTCTTTTAAAGGGTATTCGTTAACAGCCTGAAATTTTTATGGTGTATACAAATGCAAGTATTATGGGGAAAATTGTTTTCTAGTATAAAATAGAACGGCTGCTTATCGTAAAATTTAAATTTCCCACTTTTAAAATCATATGCTTACTTTAAAAAAGTTAATCTACTTCTCCTATGGTCATCAGCATGTTACGAATTTGTTTTTAAAAACCCTTATAAATAAAATTCTCTACATATAAACGATGTGTCGTACCTTTTCTTTTATTTTCTTATTAATAGTAACCTCTTTGCGCGCTGGAGCCATTTTAATGATATCTTCTTGCTAATAAAAGTTAAGAACTTTGCGATTAACATCCTCCAAACCAGCGTAGTCAGAGCCTGAATCTAAAATAGCAGAAAGTAGTGTATTTTCACTTTTACACACTTGAATCGGCAGGTAATGCTGAATTTTTTAAAGTGCCATTCCAAAACTCTGCAAAAATAAAAATGACTGTTTTATATCAAATGTAAATGAGTTGGGCTTCGGTTCTTTTTTTCGCGATCTTTTCGACGTACTTCTTCCTTTTTCTTGTCGCTCATGATAGCTCTTTCATTTTTCAATCCATTAATTTCAGTAATTAATGGAATGAAAATTAAACATTCTGAATTTTTTTTTCTAAATTTTTCTGAACTGTTTAATGCTTAACTTTGTTCACTTTAATTTAAATGCTTTTAGGCAACTATTTTCAATATAACTAAATTATACTCAAACTAATTAATCAGCACAAAAAATCAGATTAAAAGATTGAAAGCATCAGAGTTATGTTAGAATAGTTCACACAAAACATCTTCTATATTGGAGCAGCAGGTTTGGCATGTCAGCCAAAGATACGTGATATAGTTTTGGTTCTAAAAGAATCAAACAAAAGTCTATTTATCTAAGGTCAACAAAAATAAAAAAAACTATATTTTCACTAAAAAAAGAAACAGTACGTTATACATTGGAAAAAGCATTAGAATTAATTTTGGATTCTAGTTTAACAACAATATCAAAACATTAGATAAGGAGCTGTTATTAAAGTTATAATTTGTATTCTGATTACAAAAAGATTTGGAAATGTAAATTGACATGAAGAACAAATGGTATATCTGTAATGGTTTGAACTCAGAATATAATAAGATCCTATGGAGTAATTACACTCCTCAATCTGCGTGGTTTTAAGTAAAAAACACTATATTGACAGACAGGTAAATAAAAAACACGATATTGACAGACAGATAAATAAGTTAGAGCTAATAACGTTTATTTTTGTCTATTAATGAAAGAAAATTGAATCATTAGTTCATTTATGACGCAAGTTGATAAAAAATTTTTAAATATATTAACTGGAACAAATTCAAACTAAGCTTGTCCGATATGTGGAGCTACTTCAAATGATTTTGTTAAACTGCAAGAATTCAATACGAAAGAATAATTGAAGCCTAAATCTAATACTTTACAGTATGGCATTAGTCTACTATGTGCTTAGATACGGTTTTTTGAATTTATCGTCCACATATCATATAGATATAATTTGTGTAAATGGCAAATTCTTGGTACTAATAGTAAGAAACTTGTTTTATGTAAAAAAAGAAGAAGAATTCCAACAACGGTTCTTTGAAAATTTACACATTTAAGTGGATTAACCAAAAGTAGGAGATTTTGGAAGTAATAACAATGGCAATACCACTCGACGTGCATTTAAAAATGTTGAAAAATTTTCCGAAATTACTAATGTGATTAAAGGCTTGATTAAAAAGTTTAAAATTATTTTTATGTACATCTCTTTCTGGTGTCAATGAAGATATTTTTCATAGAGTCTTAGATATCTCAGATCCTATCATTTCCAGTATTAATTTAAAGAGAAAAAATTTAGAAACATCGTAAGTTTTCTACTAGTTCTGAGGTATTTAGTTTAATAACAGAAATGCCATCCAATACCTCGCAGCAGCATCATAGAGAAAGCAAAGAAGGTAGTGAAAGCAATGACGACTACGAAGATGAAATTGCTGGACTTAATTTCTGCTAACTGTTTAGATTTCATTTACTTAAAATATAGTTGAAATTTAATAGTAAAATATAGTTGAAATTTAATAGTAAAATATAGTTGAAATTTAACTGATTTTTTGAATATGAATTCATGTAATGATATTTCTTTACAATAGATTTAAATGAAATATAACTTTATATTAAATAAATTCATATATTGAGTGTAAATAAATTTATTAAATATACTAAATATATTAAATATATAAATATATAACTAAATGTATTATAAATATATTCATATATATATATATATATATATATATATATATATATATATATATATATATATATATATATATGTATATATATATATATATATATATATATATATATATATATATATATATATATATATATATATATATATATATATATATATATATATATATATATATATATATATATATATATATATATATATATATATATATATATATATATATATATATATATATATATATATATATATATATATATATATATATATATATATATATATATATATCTATAAAGCGACGCTAGAAATATTTTGTTCTATTTCAAATTTTTTTAAAAATGAGTTATTGAAAGTTATACGTACCTCAGAATAATGTTTTCCTATTGTATTGAAACTTACGTTATAAGTAAAAGAATTGCGGAGAAAACGTAACTGAAAAATTTTTTTTATGTCGTCTTCTAAAACTTTTTTTTTTAAATTGTTTTATCTTAAAACTCAAAAATTTAGAGATAATTCTAACATCTATGATCTTTAAATGATAAGGTTCAGAGCTGGTCCGTCGGGGAGGGGGGGGGCAAAGGTTGCCATGCAACGGGGCCTAACACTTTCTCAATTTTTAGTTGTCCTCTCATTTTTGCAGGAGAATAAAAAATGAAAATATTCTTTATTTAATAGTTTAAAAGTCAAATTTTTTATTTGGATTATTAGATATTATTTTGCAATATTAACTTTTTTTATTATCACAATCACAAACCGATTTTATGGTTTCCGAGCATAAAACAACGTTGCCGACCATAAGCCGAAGTTTAGTGCAAACTGTGGGACCACAAGGTGTTGCCACACTTACTTCAAAGATTTAAACCCACATTATTTCTAATAATGGCGGTTTGTTGATTTTTATTGGGGTTTTGCAGAACACCGGAATAATTAAAGTTAACTTTTAAATAAACTCGTGAGAGAATGTTTAAATAGTGGGTGAAATGACCAGTAACGGGATTCGAAAGTGTGAATCTAGTGCTGTGAAAAGAAAAAATATTGAAACAAACAGTATTTCTTAATAAACAGATTGGTGCTATAAAATTTTCTGTTATACTAATAATTTTACTAATGGAGAAATTCCAAGTGGATCTTTATATTTACTAGGCGGCGAAGTTGTCACTCAATCTCTAGAAAGTAAACATAACATATAACTCACTCAAGTTGTTGCTAATAAAAGAAGTGTCTTTACTGAAATTACTATTACTGATATAGAATATAAAGATAAAGATAAAAAACAGTAGTCTTAAAGTGTTATTCTAACAACTGATGAATTTAATTTTCGTTACGTTATCGGAAAATGCAATAACAATTATGATATTGTAACTTCTGAAATTTTTTCTTGCAATGATTAATAACAAATGGTTCAACAGCCATTAGGCAGTGACCCTGTACTATGGCCTAAATACCTTAGCGATCGCAATTGTTTAAGTTTTGTCAAACTATGTGAATTGAATATATTTCTTTTCCTCAAGACAAACAAGATTCTCAAAAAATAGTTGCTTTTTTTTACACTAAAGTTCTTCCTAATTTTGAAAAAGAGGCTAGACGTTAGAAAGTTTATTCAAAGTCTAAAAATGCTGTGTTCTGTTTCTGTTGCAAGTCATTTTCAACATCTAAAAACAGATGTTCAGATGTTGGTGGTGGAATATGTTATTGGCGTAAACTGTCAGATGAGTTAAAAATTCACGAAAACGGTAAGTCTCATATGCAAGCTATGCATAAATGGATTACTGCAAAAAATGCAATTAAAAAAAATTAAACAATTGATTTTGAGCATGAAAAAGTTGTAGATCAGGATGGTAAAAGATGGGCAGCTGTGTTTGAAAGACTTCTTTCAGTTACACATTTCTTAGCTAAAGGAAATATATCTTTTCAAGTACCAATTCAAAAGCTAGAGCATACAAATAATTACGAGTTAAAATTCTGGCTAAATATGATACGATTTTGCAGGAGCACATCAGACAAATTAAATCAAAAAATTTTGTTTGTTTTCTTGGTAAAAACAAAATGAAATGAGTAATCTTTTAACTAACTTAATTAAATATAAAATTATTATGCAGTGCAAGAAAGCAAAAAGAAGGTTTAACTCTTAAGTCATTTTCAGACACTCGGTGGGAAGCACGCATATACAGTGTTAAAGCACTGGCGTTAAGATGTAGGAGAAATATACGACGCATTATATAAAATAATAATTAGCGATTTTTTTTCTTGCCAAATGCCAAAAAGCTGAAACGCTTGGAAATCAATTGAAATTATTTTTTTTCTAGTTTCACTAATTGCCTGGTATAAGATATTTTTTTGTATTAATGTAATTAGCAAATTGATGCAAGCAAAAGATTCAGATCTAAAAGTTCCTTAGGAGCGCCCAAAAAAAAAGTTATTTTTTTACAAAGTAATGATGACCCTATCCAAGATCTTGAAGAACGTTATCAAAGAGAATTCTTCAATGTTCTTATTGATAATGTTGTTGAAAGAAAGGTTCATTGGAGAAAAATTTTCTTTATTCATTTGAAAACAACAGAAGGACTCGAAAGCCACTAACACTGAGTATATACTAACACAATTTTTTTCACTGAAACGTTAAATTGTATCAAGTGCTGGACAAATTAGAACAAAAATTGTATTAACTTGAGAAAAGCAGTACAGCAAGACGTTTCTTAAACATCAAGACAATGCAGACACCACATTCTCCGATAAATTATTCCATACATTAACAATTCGATTAGAAAAGAAACACTTAGTGCTGTTTAAACTACAATGGTGTTTGTACAGTTTCAAGTAATGACCGCCATTATTCAAGTAAGAATTGAGAATAAAAATGTTTGATAGCTCAGTGTCCAGTTTACCATTAAGAATTTTGTAGCATAAAACTAAATCTTTAAACAGTCGTCAATATTCTAACGTTTTAAGCTTTAGTGTGGGTAGACGCATATCATAGAAAACTGATAACAGACCAGCAATTCTTTCAGTGAAGAAACGCTGCTCTTTCTCAACTTTATAATATATATATATATATATATATATATATATATATATATATATATATATATATATATATATATATATATATATATATATATATATATATATATATATATATTTATACATGCATTCTGTTTGTTAAAATAACGGAAAGAAATTATAAGTAAATAAAAAACTTGTCAGGAGCAAGAAGAATACAAATTGTCTTATCGCCGAGCCCCCGTTACACTTGTGTTTTGTAAACGTTTTAAATATTTACATGCGCAATAAATAATCAATGCAATAGTATATACACAAAAAAACTTTCAAAATAAAAAATATAAATTTTTAACAACAGTATACTTCAACGGAATAATTGAAGTGATAAAATGAAACAAAAGATAGATAACCAAAATGATCCAAAAAAATGCCGTTGTTTTATTATAAATAATGAAATGTTAGTAAATATTTATTACTAATTATTTATTATCAACAAAAACACAATATAGTACAATAAAAACAAACAAAATTAGAAAGTTAAAGAAAGTACTAAATAAAGTTAAAGAAATGTAGTACAGATTTAAAATAGTTTTTTAACTCAAACAATTATTTTCAAAATATTTATTCAAAGTCTGAAATATTGAAGTCCATATTTAGTAAATGCCGTTTTGAATCAGTCCTTAACTTTTCCATTGTGCAGTTTAAAAGGAATTTAAGTTTATCATTAAAAATGCGAAGAAAATTTTTTATATAAAATTTTATTTAGAGGGGCTTGAAATTAGACAAAATTTGTCACCTTCTTGCCCTTGCCATGTATTAGTTGACTTTTATTGCCTTATTTTTTGTAACTTTTCTTTTTTATGGTGAAATCAAAAATAATTCTCTCTCTCTCTCTCTCTCTCTCTCTCTATATATATATATATATATATATATATATATATATATATATATATATATATATATATATATATATATATATATATATACATATATATATATATATATATATATATATATATATATATATATATATATATATATATATATATATATATATATATATATATATATATATATATATATATATATATATATATATATATATATATATATATATATGTATTTAAACCATATTAGCTGTTAGAAACAAAAACAGATGATTTAAGTAAAAGAGTGAATAAAACAAGTAAAAGAATGATCGCTTTATTTTATAAGCAAAATAAAAGTGATAATTTGATAAACTTACCGGGGCTAGCAGTTGTTGACAAAACTAAAGATAAAAAAACAATCAATTAAAGCAACAAAGTAGAAAACTTTACACTTGCAGTTAATGTATTACAGTTATGAAATAATATTAACATAAAACTTACAAGTAGCATGAGATGAAGATAAACCTAAGTATAGTTAAACAAAAAACATAATCAGAAAAGAAAAGAAATTTAAAGTTGGCAACTATATATTCTTAAAAATTATACTTTATAATTAAACGATTAAAAGCAGAAGTATACGAGACTAAAATAACGTTGCGAAACAAGCAATAAATTGAAAGTATATTAAATTAGTAGATAACTAACAACTTTTCGTAAAATATGGCACATAAAAGCATTGAATTTACTAACCTTTAAAACGAAAAAATTTATAAAATGAGAATCTTTTATAAAAAAAGACTCTAATGAATAACAGACTTAATCTAAAACAATCATAACCAAACTAATTTAACGAACTATAGCAGTTAAGTATGTTCAAAGTTGACAAAAACATGCATAAAAAATACGAAAGTCGTAAAATAACTGCTTTCATTAAAAAACATATGGAATAAATTACATATATCTTTTAGCTTATTAGCTTAACTACTTAGACTTGCGCGATAAAGTAAGAAAGAAAACGTAAAACACCGCAAATAAGCGGGAAGAAAGCTAGAGCTAATTTTTAAAGGCCTTACTTTTAAGTATTGTTTACTAATTATTATGCTATATATTTTTTAATTATTATGCTTTTTATTTGCCTTTAAAAATAAAGTTTTTTCTCAATTATAAAAAATAAATTAATGAACCAGAGAAATATATACTAGTTAAGTTTTTAGATAAAATGTCATTCTCAGTGACGACACAGACCTTGATAATTTTATTCAACAATTATTTAAAAGTCAAAAGAGTCCACTTTTTAATCTTCTCAATATCTGTAAAAAAAGCGACTTATTTTTTTTCAAAAGTAAAATTTAGGAAAAACAAAAAATTCAAAAGTTTACTTTTTGTTATATAAGTTGAAGCATGACTTTAAGGTATTTCTATTACAAAAACTTGTTGGAAGTGAGGAAAAGACTAATACACCGTTAGAGTATTTAATTACATATTAGTTTACCAACCACGTTATTTTGATCATAAAGTAAATAAGTATATTCATCTGGTATTCAAATAAATAAATCTTTTATAACACTTTATGTATTATCAAACGTCATTATGCATTAACTTAACAAAAACAAACCAAGAAACCACTATATGGTAGTTTGAAAAATTAAATACACTTCTTTAAATTTATATAAAAACTGATCTAAAGACAACACATATTATCATAGCGCCCTTTTGTAAAACAAGAAAAGAACGTAAATAAATATACAAAATCTAATTTTATAAAAAAGTGCTTAACTAAAAATTTAAAGTAAAAAAGATAATGAGAATAATAAAACAACTGAAGCTCATAAAGTTTTTACTCTTTAAATGCGTAATAAAATGATTTTGTATTATTCAAAAAAAAAAAAAAAATAGACAATTTAAATGATTTAATGATTTGTTTATTTTTTTAAAAAAGGAAATAAAAGTAACAAACAAATAATAACAGCAATGTAAGCGTTTTATAAATTGATGTTTTAAATAGTCACAGAAAAAGATTAAAAATTAAACAAGAATTAAAAAGAAAGATGTGTTTCGTTTAAGGTTGGAGTAAGTTTTTAATTGTTCTCACGGTGATTTAATACTTATGAAAGCTTGGGATTTTATTATGCGCATGCGTCCGATACAACTACTCAGTTTTCAAATTTTATGTTTACCGTGTTCAAGTTGTTAAATAGCTTCCAACATTGTTTTCTGTTTTAAAAGACAACATTGAAATGGTTGCTAATATTTAGACTTCTAAAATGGAATTTCACATGGATGTGTTAGTTTATGCATAAAATTAAAGTGAAAAGTATGTTTAAAAATTTACTTTAATTATTTAACATTATACTTAAATATTGCCTAAAATAACACTAAATACAGATGCCAATTATGGACGACGTAAAATTTTTATGATACTTAGGTTAGTTTTTAATAAAAATACTGTTTTTTGTCTCTCGAAAAATATTAGTTTCTTTTACCAATCATTTTTTTATGTTTTTATATATATTTTCATTTTTATATATATTTTCATTTTTTAGTCAAGAGGTTTTTATAAAAATATTTTTTGGATGATGGCTGAAAAACATCAGCAAAAATTATTGAGAGTCTGCAGATTTGCGGAAAAAGACTCTATAAAAACCAGTAGTAGACGTGAAAGAATTTTTAATATTTTAAAAATAAATATTGCTGAAGATTGTTTAGATGTTTACCCAACACAAATGTGTTTAAAATGCAATGCAACAATGGTGAATATAGAAAACCGTGGTTGTAAACTTTTGAAGGCTATACCAAAAGCATGGTTAAAGTGTCAAACAAATGTGTGTGATTGTGTATTTGGTAAAGCTGGTCGAAAACCAAAACCAAATGTTGGAAGGCCAGGAACTTTTAAAAGATGGACACAAATTACCCTTAATCTGTTTCTCGAAGCTTTGCCTTTACCATTGAAACGAGATCAATTATCTGAATTAAACTTTCAACTAAATCCGCATTTAACATTATGAATTTGCAAAATTTGTGAAAAAATAATGCATCAACCAGTAATGATAAAAGATTGTCAGCTTTTTTTTTGTAGCCTATGCATTACATTGCTTATTAAAGGTAAACTAGAAAAGGAAGCAAAATGTCCTATATGTTCAAGTTTTATCATGGTTAATAGCCTTTGCAGTTCTGTACATGTATTGGAAATGATAAAACATTCATATATTGCATGCAAGCTTTGTGAAAAAAAAGTTCTTTTCAAGGACACATATGAGGTTCATGATTGCCAAAAAGATCATTTAAAAAGCGAGCACAGCACAATCATTGATGATTTCTATATAGTCAATGAATCAAGTGATGTCCCTCGAAATATCGAAGCTGCAGTTGTGCATGTGATTAAGCAAAAACTTGAGCATTAAAAAACAACAACAATAGAGTTTTCATCTGGTGGGCCAAGAGTAAGAAATTCAATTAATTTTAATTTTTTTTTATAGAATTTTAAAGAAAAAAAGAAATTAGTCTAAAGTTTAAAATAAACGTATTAACAGAGATTGTGATTTTTTTATTGATAATTATTATTGATTTACTTTTTTTATTTAAAACCTCTTTGCTTAACTGTAACACCTAAAGCTTACAAGGAAAGTGCATCATGCAGTATAAATACACTTAAAAAAAGACACAGACTCCTAATGGAGGAAGTTAATCATCAGGTTGGAAATTCTAAAAATTCACAAGTAATGCAAGCTGCAGTTATGCTAAAATGATTTGATTACTGTCAAAAAAAAAAAATTTGCAAAATGCTAACATTGGAATTGTTCAACATTCTGCCGAGTAATTGGTTGCTTTTAAAGCTGACGTAGGGATACCCTGGAATAAATTAAAAACAATGACTAGGTAAAACATTTTTTCAAGTAATTAAAGGAGTTTCAAATATTAAAAGAGTAATGTTTACAAGTAAATTTTATGTTAATATGTGTTAAAGTGAAATATTTAATGATGTATTATTGATGTTTATATAATCAGAAATGACCTGTTTAGTTTAGCCCTAGTTTATTTAGTCCTAAAAATAGGGGTTAGCTTTATAATTTATTTTGTAAAAAATGTATCCCCAAATAAACCAGGTTCATCACTGATAATGTAAAATATTACTATGTGGAGAATATTATTATGTAGAAAAAGGTTAATTACCAAATATTATAGATGGTTAAATTCAAGAAATGTCCAGACTGCTTCTAACAGTAAACAAAGAGTTGTTGCAAAGACCTGGGCAAGAGATGATCTTATTGTATTGGATGAAAATTTTACATTTCAAAATTAAAATATCAAGTGTAGTCTTGAAATCAAACATGCTCCTTGGGCATATATAGATAATCTACCTAAAAATATTGCTAAATATTATTGAAAGGTATAAAGTTTAATACATTTGCACAACTTTTAAGTTAAATGTACAAAGATGTTTAAACTGTTGAAATTATTATTTTTATGTTAATGTTTTTTATTTTAAGTTTCAAGTTAATAAAATATAATGGAATAAAGAATGATGAGATCCAGATTATAATTGGGGGAAACCATGGAGGTGGTTCATTTAAAATGAGTTATCAAATAGTTAACCAAGACCAACCCAACTCGAAATCTAACTCTATTGTGTTTAGCACATTTGAAGCAAATGACTATCGAACTAATCTTATAGTAGGGATATCTCGTTATACACTGCCAGTTGATGAGATACAAAACATGAAATGGCAGTAAGTTACAATGTCTAAAATTAAGAGTAATAGTAATTTATGTAAAACTATAATCTTTTTATTTATTTTATTGATTATTTTTTTATACTTACAATTCAATTAGAAATCGCAGTGTTCGTGTCTTTATGTTTGGTGATTATAATTTCCTTTGCAGCGTATATGGAATTACAGAAGCTAGTGGTAAGTTTGCTCTACTTTTATTAGACTCACAAAAAAGCATTTTTTTAAAAGTAAGTACAAGGCTTTGACAAGAAAACTTTAGACCTTTGAAAACTTAGTTAATTAACACCTTACTAAATTCATAGCTTTTTTGTTATGCATAGGTCGACATTGCTGTCTTTTTTGTGACATCACCAAAAAAAATATCCAACTGGCTACAATATGCAGAGAACATGTTTCACAAAGATCTCTAAACTCCTTAAACAATGACTTTCATCGTTTTCAAAGTAATGGAGGAAATTTAAAAAATGCTAAATTTTTTAACAATGTGATTAATGAAACGCTATTTAACATTCCTCTAGACCAGGTAATATGATTTAGCACTTTTATTTTTTAATCTTTTCAATACTGGTGGTGGTTCAATATTGTGGTTAATATTAGTAGTCTAATAAACATTAGAAATTGTTAGTCTAATAATCCTAACAATTTTTTTTTAGGTTGCTGTACCTGCTTTACATATATCTTTGGGTACCTATTTAAAGTTTTTTAAGATATTTGAAGACGAATGCCACTTAATAGATATAAAAATTGCAATAGAACTTGCTTTAAAAGATAATATGATTGGTAAAGTTGATTTTGACAAATATGTTAACATGCATATCCAATCCAATCTTGTAAAAAGTGTTATTGAAGACTGTGACAATAAAATTGCACTTCTACAAGATACAATATCTGTAAAAGTTTTATGTGAGCCAGATAAAACAGAAGAAATAAGGAACTTATTTACACCAAGAATAATATACTATGATTTAATAAAAAACAATAAGGTACTGATTGTTATGTAACTGCAAAAATGTAGTTTTGAATTATGTTTAATGTTGAATTAAATTTGAAATGAAATTTTTGGTTAATTAAAATATTTAAAAAAGTTAAAATTAGATATATGCTTAAATTTAAAAAACTTATTTTTCCTAGATAAAAGAATTAATTTCTTTAAATGAAGCAAACGTTCTTGATAAAACTTCAGGTCCTTGCATTCAACAACTTGATGAGGTGTTGAAGGCTAATAAAGTAGAAAGACAACCTTATCATGGAAAATGCTTTGTTGGAAACCATGGAAACCATGTTCACACAATGCTTAAGGTTTTTGTTTCATAGTATATATATTATAGTAAAAAAAAAAAGGATCTACGTATATTTAGAACATTCATTCTGAAAAACAGCATTTATTAAACAAACTGCCATGGGTGGACTGGGAAACTGGTTACTGAGAAAAATCCTGATGTGGCTTTCTAATTATTGACATAAGGATGCCTTTTATCTTTCTCATTTTTTTGCTTTAAACAACCAGATATTAGCAAATTAAGTCAATTTACTATATCCTCCCCCCATTTTAAGATTTTAATTTAATTGAAGTACCAAACCCCACCCCACCCCTTCATTCTGCAAAAACTAGAATTTGTCGACAAAAAAAGAATTTCTGAATTCAGTATTTATTAAATCAGTTTAAATAATTTAAATTAATGTTAAACTAATGCAACAGAACAGTAAAAATATTGAAAAACTATTTAATTTTACAAATACATTTTTTTTAGCTTCAACCGTTGCTAGATTTGTGCAATTTTGTTCCAAAACTAATTTCAACTCTTGGTTTTAGTTGCACTGATGTTCATTTGTTATCAATTAATGTGAGCCAGAAATTTAAGCAGTTATTTCTTTATTATTCAAAATGTCACAATTCCATGAACAGCTCGCAATCTTTTCAAGATAATAATATTTGGGAACTAGGTAAGTTTTCTTTATAAGCAATCTGTTGGATGAGTTTAACACATTGTTGAGCTAATTGAAAAGCAAATATTGCAAACGAGCTTAGTATGCTCGTTGATTGCTTTTAGGTAGATATTTAATTAGTTTAAATATTTTTTATACTCAAATTATTTATTTTCAGAATTTGCAATCCGCACGCTTATGGAGTATTATCGGTTAACTTGGCCAAGTGCATCTATAACTGCGAAGATGCATTTGCTTGAAACCCATGTCATTCAATTTATTGAGAAATGGAGACTAGGTATTGGAGTTTATGAGGAACAAGGCGGCGAAAGTTTGCATGCTGAATTTAACAACCTTAATCGTTTGTTTTGGCACATGAAAGGCTGTAGACGTTTAAAAAGAACATTTTCTGAGAAACCATCCTTTCGGATAAAGCTAAAGCTATGATTTTTTCTTTTTTTTATTTCTGGTTTCATAGCTAAAGCTATGAAACCAGAAATAAAAAAAAGAAAAAAAATTGCATAGATCTTAAAAACTATTGTATACAAAAATGTATTAAAAATCCAATCTTTTAATAAAAAGGTTCACTAAGCCGTATATACTTCAGAAATCTATAATTATTTAAAAATAATATTAATGGCTCTCAATTGCACCATTACCGCAAACTCAAATTAAGTAATTAGAGTATATATTGAAAAAACTACTGTTGAAAATTTCTTAGATCTATAATCCAATAGTTTATAAGGTTGCATTTTGCATAAGAAATGTATCACCAATAGAAACTACTTATATTTGTGTTTAAAGGTTATCGGAGGGACAGATTTTTTTTAGTTTTTTAATTATAAGTTACAATAAAAAATGTTGGATATAGTTTTGGTTCTTTTAAATGAATATTTTTTAGCATTACAACATTTAGTCTTGTGTAATAATAGTTTACCCTTTACATTAATAAAAACAAATTTGCTTATCAATATTTTGAATACCATAAATCTTGTAAAAGTTTCTCAATAAAATATGCAAATATCGGTGTCAGTAATTAAAAGCGCAATTCTATAAGTCGGAAATCTCTTAAACGTTTTCGCTGTAAATTGTTACAAGTGCTATCTTATAAAAAATAAAAACATGTATCTCACAACATGCATAATTAATAAGTAGATTTGCATAATATAACATCAAACCTCGTGCAACTTTAGGTTTTTTTAGTGATAAGAAATTTTTCCAGTAAGCAACAAATTTATGGAATTTTTATACATAGTTTGCCGTTAAATCAATTTATTTTAGTTAAAAAAATGATCGGTTAAAACCAAACATACAGATTTTTCGAGCGTTTTTTACAAAATTTGAATCAATTAAATTTTTTGGCCAAAATATTTAAAAAAAAAAGATATTCTATAAGTTGTTTAACAGATGTTTAATTTTTAAACTTTAAAAACCTCTTACTTTGAGCAGAGATATTTTTTGTTTACAAACATTTTCATTCATTTTTATGATTTAGATAAAACACTTTAAGATATAAAATTCAAAAAACGTAGAGTGCTTGTTTATTGACAAAAAATTAGTACCTTTTTAATAAGGAATAAAAAAACAAATTTTCATTATTTGCCGAAAACTCATGTCGACATTTTTTTTGTAAAACTTTTTAAATGTAACTTATGCGCATGCTCACAATAAAATAACATGCTTAAACCACCGTGTTCTTTTAAATATATCGACAAATCTTTTTCTCTTTTACGATTTCCATATGAAAACGAATTCCATTTTTATTAACATTTCGTGGACATGGTCCACGAAATGTTAATAAAAAGTCAAATTTGTAAGTGACGTTAGTAAAATGTTGTGCTAACTTATTGAGTAAGTTAATTTATATTTGTTATTAAATAGGGAAATGTTTCCATTTTATTATTTTAAAGTTTTATTTTATTTTTTTTGGAGTTCAAACATTGATAGGTAACGATATGGCACTTATTTACCTAATTTCTATACTTACTATAGTATATCCGGCCAAACTTTTTTAGTAAGTAGATATCAAATTTCAAATTGTTTAGAGAAAATTTATTCAAACAATTCTTCCTGACTTTTAAAAAATTTCAAATAATAAAGATTTTGGCCAACTTTGTGGGTTTTAAAATAACAATGTAAAAATATCAATCGGAGAATAAAAATTGAAACTATGTGCAAGAAGAAATATAGCAACGTTTGTTTACCAATTGACAATACCAGTGAGTTGAAAGAACACTTTATATACGCAGTGCGTATAAAACTTCAAGTAAGGAAAGTATCAAAATATGCTTGCGAATACTGCGGTGATTAACTCTCTTAAAGATTATTTTTTAAGATTTTATCACCAAAACACAGGAAAACCGAAGATTATCCATATGCATTTTATGTATACTATTCATATGCCTTTTATATATATATATTATTTTATGTATATACTATTTTATGCCTTTTATGTATATATTAATTTATGCAAAATAAGTGTCTGATTACGATGCATTTTTTTAAATGCATAAAAACAGCAAAATATACATCAGAATGTTGTCTATTTTGCTATTCTTAAAGAGATGCTTTCCATCGTTTCCTACTTAAAACTGGGTTGTTTACAGATTCTAAGCAAGTAGGAAAAAAAAAATTTTCCCCTTGAGCCTAGCCTATAGCAACAAAAAAGTACTTTTTTGAAAATGGTATGTCATAGCAACTTATATTTTTAAATTCCTAAAGCTAGAAAAATGTTGCAAAAAAAAGTTTTGTTTGTTTTCATCCAGCGCGATGCACTAATAAATTTTGAAAAATATAATTATATTCCAGTATGTTTCGTGCACCAGCGTGTGGTTCTTCAAAATAAGTCATTCGTGACTTAATTTGAAGAACCACTCACTGCTATAGAAAGTAGGTTTTCAAAAATATTTATTCAACTACTGAGACTTAATGCAAAAATAAATGCAATGTTTGTAGAGATAATTTTTATTAATTTATACAAGCTATATAATATGACATTGTTGTATATATCTAAAAAAACAATGAATCTTAAAAAAAATACGATTTTATGCTATTTAGTTAAAATAAATTTCTTCAAATGCTTGTTTACACTCGCCGGATTTTATTCTCGAGGAAACAAAAACTAATTTAAGGGTAAAAATTCCTCAAAAAACACAAATAAACGCAAATTTCCACCCTATTTTTTGAAACTTGGCACAAACGTTTATAGACATATGTTAGGAAAGATTGCAATTTTTTTTCATAAAATTTCTTACCGTTTATAATTTACAGCAATTTGAAGTTTCCTTGGTTTTGACTAAAAACAGAGGGGGGGGGGGGGAGTGCCGAAAATCATTCTGTTTACTTTCACCTTAATATGGTGCTTGTAGTGATGCCACGATTCTGAAACTTTGTACCAAAAGAGTTTAAAACCTGTTAAATCTAAAAAATATAATTTTTTATATGTCAAAACAAGGGAATTTTAGGATTTAAGGCTTTTTTTAAGATCCATAAAATACAATACTTTTTTTAAGATCCATAAATTCTAATATTAACTTACGTGCAATTCGAGCTACATAGTTTGTTACATGCAATGTTTCAGATACCTTTTTTTATTGACCAGTCTGTTGGAGCAAGTGTCGCAAGTTATACTTTTTTTGATGTTGATGTAGACTCTGCAAGTCTGTTAGTTAACAATACCATCATGTTATCAAACAAGTTTGCTTTTTCCATATACTCATTATTAAAACTTGACTGTTCTTCAAAACTTTTTTCTGATATATTAAGGGAAATAACTACTTTTTTTTAATAGAGGTTGTTAATGCTATCAATTTTCGTTTACCTTCTCTGATTTTACCTGACTTGTGCTATCCTTTGACCTTAATTGGAGATACTCCGGCAGATGCAAAGTGTGTATTTACACTTTCACCTTTTATTTTGAATCAATCTTTCATTAACAATATCAAAATCTTCATAATTTTTATTTTCACTTATACTTTTTGATAAACATGTCATAACTTTACTTCGACAGGTTGGACACAGTTTTTTTGCAGGTGTAAGACTTAAACGTATGATTTCTGCTTCTAACATAACATGCATTGTAATCACACGTAGAGACGCTTAAGAAGAAAATATTTACATTACTTAAACAACTTTAATTATATATATTATGTAATTATATTACTATACAATTTGTTATATTAATAACTATAAAACATTGAACAAATCTTGTTACCAAAAAAACTTATATTACTTATTAATAATGATATTACCTAATGAAATATAAATATATAAATTTTTACTTCTACACACCTTTTGTTGACTCAGAAATGGGTAAAAACAATTTTTCTGATTACCCTCATATCTTACGACTAACATATCAATATGGTGTGTGCATATATTAGTAATTTGTTCTTATTTCAGATTTGTTCGTTATTTAAGTAGCTTACGATCATTGCTGTCAATATCTTCAATCAGATTTCTTTCTTGAGTATATGGTTGTTTATAACAAGCTCCATAATTATTCACAAAGCAGCAATTAATTTTGTTATCCATATAAAAATACAATGAGGAATCTCTGTCTAAATACTTAATACAAGAAATCTTAAATAATCTTAATGTCCCTAGCAAGAAAAGTACACTTGAACACAAACAATATCATGTCAATATGTATTTGTAAAGAACATGTTGCTTGAACAAGTAGCTATTAGTTTAATAGGTATATTTTAAATGCCTAACTATCAACTAGTTATTGTAAATTCTCCATTAACTACTTACAAAAAGTTGTGTAAAAGTAAAAGATAAATAAATACAATTTTATTTAGTTAAGTAACTTAACATGTTAATGTTAATTAGACATCATTATATCATTTTATTTCTTTTTTAATGATGATAATAAATATTTTATTACAACAAAACAATCAATAACAAAAGTTACATAATATTGTTAAACTTAATGACATGATATTAGGTAATAAAAATGAAACTATTATTATGTAATGAAAGTAAAAAGAAACAAATTTATAAAATGTTCAACTATGTTTTGTAATAACTTTGTAAATTTTTTACAAAGCTATTACAAATTAAAAATAATTGTATTTGCATTTAAAATATATTTGCAAAATTTTTTTTTGCGCAAAATATTTTTAAAAAAATTGAAAAACTAAAACATCAATAACTTCTTGATAAAACTTAAGGTCAAATAAAAATTGATTCGCAAAGTAGATATATGTTTAATATTTCAAATAGCGAAAACCAAAACTTTTTTTCATCAGTCAGATTTTTTGTAGAACTATAGTTGTCAATGGCCTTTTTTATTGTCAATAACAAGTGCGTTTTGTGAATCTAAAAATAAACTATATTTTATTGTTTTGAGAGATAAAAGTTTATGATTTTAAGATTCAACAGGTTTAAAACTCCTTTGGTACCAAGTTTTAGCTTCGCAACATTACTACAAGTTTGTTAAAAGGGTAATGGTAAATTAACATATTTCTGGCTTTATCCCCCCTCTTTTTTTAGTCAAAAAACAACTAACTTTAAGTTGCTGTAATTCTTAAAACAAAAGTTATTTTGAGTAGCTGAGTGGTAAATGTTACTTTTTTAATACGCTAATTTCAGCTTTAGAGTTTAATAAAAATTAGTGACGGGAAAACAAGAAAGCAAAATCTTTTTATAAAAAAAAATGAAGGGAAAAAACAAAACATATAGTTATATAGATATATAGATATAATAATAGCTGTTTTAAACTGAAACAGATAATTTGAGTAAAAGAATTAATAAAATAAGTAACGAAATGATCTATTTAATTTCTAACTAAATTAATAAGTGACATTTTTATAAACTTACCAAGGCTAGCAGTTGTTGACGAGACTAAAGATAAAAATAAAATGAAGTAAATCAACAAAATAAAAAACTTCACACTCACAATGCATTACAGTTTTGAAATAATATTAGCTAAAAACTTACAAGTGGCAGTAGGTGACGATAAACCTAAATATAGTAAAAAAAAAAATAATGAGAAAAATAAAAAATTTAGAGTACATATATATTCAAATAAAAATGGTATTTAAGGCAGAATTTGCCAACTTTTGCAGTTTTATTGTGTTTAATAGTATTAAAAATTGTAAAAAAATAAATTATTTTTCCGCAAATCATAAGATTAATGAAAAACTTTGTTTTATTGCTTTTATTTTGTTTTTAATCAACTATTATCTTATTTTATTATTATTTTACTGTATTTGTATGGCCATAACAAATTTACTTGTTTAGATTATAATAAATAAATGAAAATACTTATTGTCTTTTTGAAGTTTTTGTTGATAATATAGACAAATTCTCTAATTTTATGAAATTAGAGAATTTGTAGTTTTCTTGAATTTAAAGGTATGTTTGAACTCTTTTTCTCTGTAATTTTATTTTTGAAAATACAATAATATTATTTTTTAAAAGTAATATTTTTTTAAAACATTTATGCAGATTTTATGACTTATTTTAGGTTTTATGATGAACATTAAAGAAAATAAAAGCATATAAAAAAAGAGAGCTTAGGTCAAAAAAAAAGTTTTTTTTTTCTGTTTGAGAACCTATTATAGCTATGACAGATGAAACAAATTCGTTTGATGATTATATACTCTTTATTTTTGGACTAAATTTATACTTTTTATGCATTATTTAATGCATACACGTGTACTTTATATAAAGAATGAAATTATTGTTTTTTCTAGAAAAATAAATTTTATAATAATTAAAAAAGTATTGTAATTATGTTAGCATTATTATAACACATCACGATTAGAAGCAATAATATAACATATCAATAAATTCTTTTTTATATTAATAAGGTATTCAACTTCCAACTGAAATGGAAATACTAATAAACTTTTACTACATAAAATAAACACTGGAAACAAATGCGAAAAATTCATCAATACTATATTGCATTCCTAAAAAGGTGAAGGAGAATCAGTGCAAAATTAGTAAATGCAAGTAATATTTTATTTGATTAAAGCTCCTTGGAATAAAGCTGGATTTCCAATACTTTCAGAAAGAACTTTTAGAAAGCATCTAAGTATTCAAGAAAAAGAAACTACAATTTGAAAAAGCATGAAAAAAGAGGATCAACTACAGATTTAAAAAAAAAAAAAAGGTTTTATACAAAAGCATAAGAGAGTGTTCTGGATTGGTACACCAAATCCTACGTATACCCTTATAATCGACAAGAAAAGATTAAATGATTAGCTTTTAGATGATCAGAAAAACCATAGAAAGATTATTCTTAGAAGCGAAAATAAAAAATATAGTAAAATGTCTAGAGAGAGTATTTTAAAAACGTTTAAAAAAACACACACACACACACTACTCTGAAAGTTAAAGCAAATTTAGATTTTAGTACTAGTTTTTCCAAAACTAATTTTAAATAAAAATGATACAGAAATGTTGAATGATTTAGATATTGAACCTGGAGACTGGACAAAAGAAAAAATAAATGAAAAACCAATTACGTGTACAATTCCTAAAGATATTTACAATGGTAGTGCTGCTCTTCCAGCATCAATCAGTGATATATCTCCTGTAGTTCTGTAGAAAGTTGTCACTTCTGTTGTTAATAAAGCTGGTGTGGGTGTAAGTAAATTAGATTGCAGCATTTCAGCAGCCTCGTTTCATATGAAAAAAGTAAAATTAATAACAAGTAAACAAGCCAGAAATAACATCAAAGCTTCTTTGAAAACCTTGAAATATCCACCTCTCATTTTGATTGTTAAAACTTTATTTGAATTAAAAAGAGTCAAGCGATAAAAAATGACATATTAGCAGTTCTTTTAAAGATTGATGGAGAGGTTTATTTTCTCGGAGTACCTTTCTCTAGCGTCTTCATCAGGGGAGGATCAGTATAAAGGTGTGATGAATTTTCTCTAGGAATATAAAACCAAAGGAAAAATCAAAGGGCTATGCTTTGATATAACTTCAAGTAGCGCTAGGAATAAAAAGCGTTTCCTTTTTAGAATAGCAAATAATCTAGATATCTATCCAATATTTTTTTTTTGTACACACCACATATCAGAGCTGAAGATTGTTTACTTTTGTAATATTGTGACTCAAAGAAAGACATCTGGATCATAGATTATTTTATTTAAGAAACTCAAAGGTATATTTTAAACTCCTGCTCTTCATTATTATACAAATTTTTTCAGATTTCTTTGGGGTAAGACAAAATGAACTGTTATTGAATGTGCTTAAGTCTCTAAATATTTGCAAAGAATATACTAAAAGTAAGAAAGTTTTAGGAGACGATAATAAAGAACTAGATGAGCGAGTTGTTGCTTATTTGTCTTCTGAAGGTTTAAAAATTAGGTAACCAAGAGCCGTACACCATGCAATGCTCCTCAGAAAAGCCATATATTATCTAAAACTGCAATTTCCTTCTAATCAAATTAAATTTGTTCAGGAAGATAAAATACTTTTAGAAGAAATAAATATCATAGCGGAATTCATAGCATGTTTTTGTGCAAAATGGTGTTTGCTATCTGATTAGGCTATTAAAGCACCATATCTAGATATTTTATCATTACATAAAATACAGCTATACCAAGAGGTTTGTGCTTAACCAGACGCAGTTGAAGCAGTATTGAAATCATTTTACAAATATTCCTAGTGTCTAGATTCTGCAATTGTAATTCTTTCTTTGTTATATAAAGACGTTTCTAACAAAGAAAAAAATACGATTGCCTCTGCTCTGCTTCAAAATGACATAATTTAAAATTAAACAACAATGAAAAAGAAAGATATGTTTTGGTTTATGTTTGGAGTTTTTTATAGTTTTTCTAAATATATCGACAATTTTTTTGTTTCGTTTTCAATATTAAAAAGATTTCCACAGATATTGTCCAAGATATTTTATTTAGAAGTCAGAGTTGTAAGTAACGTTATTAAAATGTAGTTGTAACGTATTGAGAAGTTGTTTTATATTTATATTTAAATACAAAAAGTTTTTTATAAAATTTTTTTAAAGTTTTTTTTTTCTTTCTAAAATTTAAACATAAATAACAAGATAGGTAACGAAAAGGCACTTGCATACCTTATTTATATATTTATATAATACGTCCACCCAAACTCAATTTTTGAATATTTTAGTTTCCCTTTTATATATATATATATATATATATATATATATATATATATATATATATATATATATATATATATATATATATATATATATATATATATATATATATATATATATATATATATATATGTATATATATATATATATATATATATATATATATATATATATATATATATATATATATATATATATATATATATATATATATATATATATATATATATATATATATATATATATATATATATATATATATATATATATAAAATTTTAATAACCGGAGCAAAAGGAAGAGGAAGAAATTGTGTTTGTCCTGTCGCTGAGCTCAAAGTTTAAATAATTCCAAATGATGATATTTAGTAATGTCAGTAAATATTTAGTTTAGTTTCTAAAATTACAACAGTTTAAATTTATTTTAAATTGAATATAGGATAGCTTTTAGTATTTAAGATGATTATAGATCTATATCAAAAGATTCAAGAAATCTAATATCTGTTTGTAATAAAAACCGCTTTAATAATATTTTAAACTAATTAAGAAATAATTTTTTTGGCAGCAGTAGTTAGAAAAATTTTGAAAAGAAGTAGCCCGCAATTTTGAAAAGAATAAAATTTCAGATTTTAATAAAAATCAGGTACAACAAAGTTGTTTATAGAAAAACTTGTAAATTGCATCTTTAAAAATTTTAAAAATATTTTTAGAGACAGACAACATTTCGTTTTATACATAAAAACTGAAAAACAAGGTTGTTCATGTTATGACATCAAACTTCAAATTATTTGAAGAAAATTTTGTGAAACAAATATATATATATATATATATATATATATATATATATATACATATATATATATATATATATATATATATATATATATATATATATATATATATATATATATATATATATATATATATATATATATATATATATATATATATATATATATATATATATATATATATATATATATATATATATATATATATATATATAGCAACTTTCGTTTACCAATTGACAATACCACAGAGCTCATTTTCAAGTAGGGAAAGAATTAAAATATGCTTGCGAATACTATGGCAAATATCGAATACTGCGGTGATAATGCATACTATTAAATGCATAAAAAAGCAAAACATAAATTAAAATAATGTATATTTTGAGATGTTTTCCATTGTAGTATAATAATAGTATAATTGTTTGTCTTATTTATTAGTTTATAATATTTGGCCTCTTAAAATTGTTTTGTTACCAGATTCTGAGAAAGAAATAGGCAGTAAGATCAATTTTTGCTCTTAAGCCCAGCCTATTGAAACAAAAAAGTTTAAAACAGAAAATGATATGTCAAAGCAACATATAAATCGACTTTTAGGCTTTTAATTTCTTATTGCTTGACAAATACTGCAAAAACAGCTTCTTTTATTTTTTATCCAGCATAATATACTATTAAGTTTTTGCAAACTTTATTATAGTCCAGTCACCCCCGCGCACCAGCGCCTGGTTCTACAATATAAGTAATCGATGACAAAAAAATAGGTTTTCAAAAAAATATTTTTAACTACTGAGAGGTAAATGCCAAAAAAATATCATGTTTTTTGAGATATTTTCATTTATTCGCAAAAGTTATCATAATATTACGTTGTTGTATGTACCTGCAAAAGCAACTAATTTTACAAATATTACGATGTTATGTTATTTAGTTCAAAAAAAATTTTTCTCAAATAACTTTTTATAGAGACACAGCATCATATCTCAAGGAAACAAAAACTGTTAATGGAGATTATAAAACTAGGGTTTCATGAATTCAAGGTAAGATTTCGGATTCAGAAAACAGTCGATCAAGTAGTTGCATTCTATTCTGCCTTATATTTGTTTATATTGAATTATATGACATAAAAATACTATAAAATATTATTATTATTTCTATATTTTTATTAGAAAAAAAAAATTATATTTTGGGTTTTCTGATATGGCTTATTAAAAATTTTTATTGAAAAATATATGTAATCATAAAGTGAAACATAAGTAATTAAAAATAGCTCGGTTTAAGATGTTACTTCTTTATAACGCTAAGTTTAAATTGATAGTTTGATTAAAGTTAGTGACTGGAAAACAGTAAAGCACGTTTTCAAGAATATGAAAAATTATAATATTGATTTCATTATTAATCAGAAACTCGAATATAAAATAAAAAGCACTTTGTTTACTATTTTGTTTTGCAAAAAAAATTAAAAAGCTTGTAAGAATAAATTACTGTAGGTTTTTAAATTTGATTTATACAATTTTAAACTACAATTAAAACATTGTCAATATTTTTATACCGTTTCCATGGCAATTCATTATATACATTATATTAGTATCTAAACAAACACTTTATGTATATTTTCTAAAAAATTTAAAAAAAACTCAAAATAATGTATTGGAACTTTTTCATATTATTTATATTTATATTTGCATATACTTTTTTTTTAAATATTATAATGGTATTAGGCTAAGCATTTGTGTTTTATTTGAACGAAGTTACGTTGCAATTGTATTTTTCTTATTGAAATTTTTTATTTTGAGGGACTTGAAAATAAGACCAAATTTGTCTTTATATCGCCCCATCCATGTATTTCTATATTTTTATTGCTTATTTTTGTAACTTTTTTCTTTTTAATGGTATAATAATTCATTATTTAATAAAAAAAATAAAATAAATAAAGTAAAATAAAAAAATTATTTGCGGTTCAAAACAAAAACACGTGGTTTGAGTAAAAGAATGAAGGAATTAATAAAAAGAATAATCACTTTATTTTACAACTAAATTAAAAAGTAAAAATTTTATAAACTTACCGGGTCTAGCAGTAGTTGGTGAGACTAAAGATGAAAAAAACAATGATTTAAAGCAACAAAAAAACAAACTTCACATTCACAGTTAATGTATTACAGTCTGGAAATAACATTAACAAAAACTTACTAGTGGTAGGAGATGAAGATAAACCTTAATATAATAAAACAAAAGTCATATTAAAAAAAAAAAAATAGACAATTGTATATTCCTAATAAATAAATTTTATATTTAAACGATCAAAAGCAGAAGTTTGCGCGACTAAAGTATATTAATTTAGTGAATAATAAGCAACCTTTCGTAAATAGTAGTACATAAAAGCATTGAATTTATATACTTTAAAATTTAGAAGAAAAAGTAACTTGGTCGTGAAAAAAAACTCTAAAGATTAATACACACAAACTAAAGCAATGATTATCAAATTAATTTAACAAACTTTAGCAGTTAAATATGAAAATATTGGACGTGCGGCACTACGTCTATTGAAAAGATGAAAAAAAAAAACTACGTAAAATATAATATTGCTGTTCGATTTTGTTGAAAATAGTTAAAAAAATCGTTTAAAACTAAAATACAAAAACGTCCATTTTTATAAAAACGTTTCCTACAATGAAATGGGAAAAAGTTTCAGAGAAAGATATGTCGCTAAAAAATATAAGGACTAATATACATATACAATGGCAAACAAACTTAAATTACTTCATTTTTCGAGATAAAGTTACTTAGAAAGATAAATTTACTCAGAAATTACTCGAGATAAAGTTACTAAGAAAACGTAAAAAAACCGCAAATATGCCCAAAGAAATTAAGAGCTTATTTTTAAAGGTTTTACTTTTAAATTTTGTTTACTAATTATTATGCTACATTGCCTTTAAAAATAAGATTTTTTTTCAATTAAAAAAATAAATAAACCGTAAAAAATGGTCACACCTAATGACGACAATGACTTTGATTTTTTTTTATTCAACCATTATTTAAAAGCAAAACATTTATGTTTTTAAATTCTTATCAATATCTTAAAAAAAAAAAATTTGTTTTAAGACGTAACATTAAAGATAAACTAAATAAGTTTAAAGTCATAGTTTTTATTAAATACGGTGGACTTTAAGCATGACATAAATACGATGGACTTTAAGCATGGTTTTAAGTAATTTTTTTACGATAACTTGTTAGTTGTAAGTGAGGAAAAATAGATACACAGTTAGAGTATTTAATTTCACAATAGTGCACCAACCATGTTGTTTTGATGCTGGAGTAAGTAAATATATTCATTTGCTATTCAAATAAATAAATCTTATCTAACAGTCTATATATATAGTTTTATGTCATTTTGCATTGAACAAAAAAAAGCACAAAGTACAATAATGAAAATGAAACCAAGACTCCAACATATGGTAGTTAGAAAATTTAAATATTTTTCTTTAAATTTATATAAAACTGATTTAGTATCAACAGGTATTACCATTGCTTCTTTTTGTAAAAATAAAAAAACGTAAACAAATATACAAAAACTAATATTATACACAAGAGTTAAACTTAAATTTAAATAAAAAATGTAATGAGAATACCATTATTTTTTATTATTAAACAAGATTTAAAATAGTTGAAAATTTACATGACCTAATAATTTCTATACTTGTTTAAAACAGAAATAAAACTAAATTTCAGCTTAATAATCTGATTAAAGTTAATGACGGGAAAAGTGGAAAGCATATTTTCATGAATATTAAAAAGTTATAACAATGACTTTATTATTTATCAAAAATTCGAATAAAATAGAGTAAACAATATATAAACAATTTTAATTTAGTTATATTTGAATTAAATTAGTTATATTTGAATTAAATTGGTTATATTTGAATATAATTTGAAGTAGGCGTGTATATATTTGAATTATACAATTTAAACCACAAACACTTGATTGTCAGATGTTTCCATACCATATGATTGATGATTTTTGTTAACCATCATTTTCAATAAATAAACGGACCCCTAGTACACTTTTTAAAGAGTTAAAAAAAATAATTTAAGTAGTATTAAAACTCTGTTATATTTCTATTTGCATATATTTTTTTGGAAAATTTTAAAATGTTACATAGCATAATATTTGTGGTTTTTTTATTTGAAGTTACACTATACTATTATTTTTCTAATTGAAATTTTTATTTTAAGGCGCAGGAAATATGACAAAATTTGACTTCTTCTTGCCCCAGTCTTGTACTTCTAGATTTTTATTGCTAATTTTTTGTAACTTTTTTCTATTTAATGGTTAAATACAAAATCACTATTTACTGTTTAAAACTGAAACAAATGGTTTGAGTAAATGAAGAAAATGAAGTAAAAAATTACAGCTTTATTTTACAACCAAATTAAAAATTAAAAAATTTTATAAAATTACCGGAAATGGTAGTTGTTGACGAGACTAATGAAAAAAAAAGAATGAATTAAAGCACAAAATAGAAAACTTCACACTCGCAGTTAATGTATTACAATTTAAAAATAATATAAACTAAAAACTTACTAGTGGCAGAATATGAAGATAAACCTAAACATAGTAAAAGGAAAGTCATAATGAGAAAAAAAAAACATTTCAAAATTGGTTACTAAATATTCTTAAAAATTATAACTTATATTTAGCAGAAGTATACGGGAAAAAATATTAAAGCAGAAGTATACGGGAAAAAATGTTGTTCTTGACAGTAGAGTGGTGTACTGTCATGATGAAAAACATAAATTAAATTGGTTTGTAATTAGTGTATTCTTAAATTGTGTTGAAAAAATATTGTTGAAAAAATATGTTTATAAGAAATGTTAAAAAGATATATAGTTTTTTTATGTCTATAACTTATTTAATATTTGTAATTTTAAGTAAATTTTATTGAACAGATTTATACTTCATTAAATATTTTTTATACTATTACTTTTCGAGTAAATTTAATTAAAAGATAAATACTCTGTTCTTTTTTATTAACAATTTAAACTTTTTATGATATATTTTATTAAAAAACTGCGCTCTTTTTTGTAAATAGCTTCTTGCCATTTAAACCTTTAAGAGTCTTTATTCCTCTCATTAAATATGTTTAACTTAAATTTATTGTTTGTTTGATTATAAAGGTATGTGTAAAAAGGGTTACATAAGTTTAAATAACTACAATAAATATATAACATTAATCAGTTATAAAGATTATATCAATTTATGTAAATTGTTGTTGAAATGGACGAGATGAGCCTAGATGAGCTGAAATAAACTGCTGTAGAAGTATAAGATATTAGGATAGGTATTATAATTCCTTTTTATTGTTTGCTTCCTTCACAGCCAAAATATCTCATCGCTCAAATAATTGCCCTTTCTGTTTTATGATTTATAGACAAATTATGCATTGCGTTAGAAATTTAAGGCCTGAAGTAGGTTAACTATGTATTGTCAGTTACACAAATATAATCCTAATATAGCAGTCTCATTCAGAATGGATCAACCTGGTAATAATGGTTGTATAAATGAGTTAATGCAGGCTTTACAAACTTTAAATAATTAAGAAAACCTGTTTGCTTGTGCGTATAAAACCATGGTAGAAGTAGAGGAGGAAAATGATCATAAAAATTTATTGGAGCATTGTATTACATTGTCCCAGTACTATAGTTATAGGTTTGCTGTTAGACAAACTTTCAGTCCTAAATACAATCTAATTACTCCTATATAATTAATATTTAAATTAATATTTACTTTTGCTTCTCATTTGTGTGTGTTTGACTCTGAGTTTTTAAAAAAGATTCGTTATGCATGACCATATAATATATCACTTTATATTTTTGACCACATAATAATGTTTTCTTAAATCTTTATTATCTCTATTAAAATCTGTAATATATGTTGAATCAATTATAAGATCTTAAGTTTTATATTAGATAGTTTGATGCAATTAAAAATTCTGTGTCATAAATGTATAAATACCAGTAATATTAAAAGGGCTTCAATGTGTGTAATGTGTAAATAGTTATGTTGTTTCCGTGGCTTTAAAGTGTTATGACTTGGCTTAGGAGTTTGCAGCAAGAATGTAGTATTATTGTGTTTATATATATATATATATGTATATATATATATATATATATATATATATATATATATATATATATATATATATATATATATATATATATATATATATATATATATATATATATATATATATATATATATATATATATATATATATATATATATATATATATATATATATATGTATATATATATATCAGGCTTGGTCGGGAAGCGGGAGCGATCGCTCTCGAATACTGACCACGGAAATTATATTTAGTTGCGTAAAACTGGCCAGGTTTTTTAGTCGTTTTAAGAACATTTAAGTTTATGTACAAAACAAAGAATTTTTGTTTTACGGACATACATGGAAACATCATAAACTAGAATGTTCTCAAATTATCTTCGTGCGAAAGAATAAAAAGAATATTTGCGAACACTAAAAACCCGCCAATTTAACAAACAAACTAATTTTGTTGGTTCGCTGATTAAGCGAAATAAAGTTCTAGAGTATTCTGTTAAAATGTTTTAGAAATTGTATTATTCACGATTTGTTACGTTTTGATATTTCTAGTATTGTTTTAAGAATATATATTATTTGTTTACGAAAATAAATGTTTTAAATACATATTAATTAAATTGTTAAAATTTTAAAAGTTTATTATAAATTATAGATTTTATTAGTATATTCTTATTTTTTATTTTAAAAGAGATTGTATTCTTTATGTAAACGTAATTTAGTGTATTTGTTTTTTATCGTAATGTATCTTTTAAAGCAATTTTTATGATTTAAACAAAGACTTACAAAAATAATTGCGTTTTCAATGAATTTACAATCGTAAAAGTTAATAAAACTAATTATGTAACAAACATAAGAAGTAACTCACACAAAGTAACTCGCGGATGAACGAGCATCGCGCCTTAGGTCACGACAGAACACAAATATATAATAGCAAATAATTAGATATAAAGAAGAGTTTCTAGATATTGGTTTACTAGCTCTAATTATTTTCGCTTAAGTTGCCATTCTTAAAACTCGTTATACTTTTTTCTACTTTAAATACTAATTAAAATTAAAAACCCACTCAATAATCATCATCAGCGATATTGTGAAGCAGTTTCGCTTCCTGGTCCTTACGTATTTTTAACCTTTTTAGTTGTTTTCTATTTTGATAATTTAATTCCTATAGTAATTCAATGATTTAATTATTTTATTCGTTTATCTTACTAAGAAGAATCGCTTCAAATATATTAAACTTTTCAAACTACGCGAAACATAAAATAGGTATTAAAAAAATTAACTTTTTTATTTATAAAATAAATTAAGCTTAAGTAAAACTAAAACTTGCAAACTTAGTTAAATAAAGAATATTTGTTTCCCTTTTAAACAATCGTAAGTTGTTACTTTATATTTAAAAAAATTGCCTAATTTTATAAAAAAAATTTATAAAAAAGCGATGTTTTGTAAATATTTGTTCTAAATGAAATTTATTTAGCTTACAGTTTTTTTGCGTTTAAAGATACTTTATTTGCCTCCTTTTTTTTTTTTTTGTAATTGTCTCTCATCGGTCCAATTAATCTTAGTCGCTTTTTTTTTTTGCTTTTTAAAATGTTCTCAAAACGACTAAAAAATCTGGCCAGCTTTTCGCAACTAAATATTATTTACGTGGTCAGCAATCGAGAGCGATCGCTCCCGCTTCCCGACCAAGCCTGATATATATGTATATATATATATATATATATATATATATATATATATATATATATATATATTATATATATATATATATTTATATATATATATATCTACAAAAATATATATATATATATGTATATATATATATATATATATATATATATATATATATATATATATATATATATATATATATATATATATATATATATATATATATATATATATATATATATATATATATATATATATATATATATATATATATATATATATATATATATATATATATATATATATATATTTATATATATATACAGCTCTAACTGCTTCTTCTGGCTCAACAAGTGTTGTTGTATTCATACTTGACTTAGCACATTAATTGATTGCTTTTATGTTATAGTACTATTTTATAATACTGTAGCCATTTTTTAAAAAGCTTGAGGTGAAAAAATTAAATTTGACTTTTATGCAAAATAAGCTAATCTAAATGCCATCAAACGTTATTGAATAAACAATTTCAAAAAATTATGAAAAAATTTATAAAAATTTTTAGTTTAAAAAGATGTTTTACACAAAGGTTTTTCTAATGATTATTTTTTAATTGCATATTTCTTGAAATATGTAATAAGTAATCTTAGCGTTGTACAAATGTTTATTTTAACTCAATCAATCAATGTAGTAAATCAAGTTTAAGAGAGTACAATAATTTATTGTTTTACTTACACTTAATAGTTATATACTTATATTTGGCTTCTTGCATTGATTGATTGCTTTTATTGTAGTTTTAATTTTTATGTAGCTGCAGCTTCTTCTGCTATAACAAGAAAATTGTTTTACACACTTGTACTTGGCTCAATACATTGATTACTTGTTGTTTTTTTTAATTGTTTTTTTAATATATTAGATTTTTTATAATTAGTATCTTCCCTCTAAATAGTTATTAACATTAATCAATGACAATGAAAAAAGGTCAGGGTGAAACATTTAATAAAGCTGCTATTAATCTCAAAAAGCCTTGGTTTTCATACAACCAATTCTACTGAGCATGTTCTAAAACCGAGTCACTTGCATTATACATGCATAACAAGTCGATTGCATAACACCTGCATAAGATTTGCATATAAACATGCATAGACAAGGTATGTCATTGAATGAAAACTTCACATATGTTGTGTTTCTAAATGTTTCTAATTTTAGTTTTTGAAAAGTATATTTGTGTGTCATATGATGTAGTGATGTATTTTATTATGTGCTATATAAGGCACAATAAAATTTTGTAAGTGTTTTTCAATGTGTGTGCTGTTATTAGTTAAAATATGAATAATAAATCCTGGATAACACAATAACCCTTTTACTTAAACTGATTTTAAAATTTTCAATTGAGCCTTCATTTATGAATTATACTGCCAATAACTCTAACAAGCTAATTTCTCGATCCCTCTTTACGGTTTGAGTAATTTAGTGTTTACTGTAATATGTTGTGTAATTTGTTAATTTTGTGATGTTATTGATGTGTTGTTTTGTATTGATAGATTAGAAGACCCGGTTCACTACCACATTGGGGTCTTTAATTTAAAATAATTATAGGGTAGTTTCATTACTAAAACTGACTACATATAATTTAAGTGTTTACTGAAAGTTAAAGATTCAGTTTTCAAGAAAAAACAAAAGTATCTTATTTTGATCATTTAATTTTAGCTTTGCTTTTTTAAAAAGGTTGTTAATCCAAACTTGCAACAATAGACTTTGAAACTTTCAAAAAAGATAAACAACCTCACAAAGAAGGTTTCTTATTTGTTATCTTTTAAGTCACATTTTTGAGTTTTCAAATAAATAAATAATAAATAATGTGTATTAAGTGCATATAATAATAATTTTGTTCCATTTTTAGGTCGAGTTCTTTCCCCTATAACTGATTTTGAAAGTTCCTACATATCAGAATTTAAGAAATATTCTGAATGTTGATTGTATTCAAAAAGCTAAAACGAAGCTTGATAATTTTCGAATGTAATAATAATTAATGAATTTTTCAAATTAAATTGTTTTTATAAGTATTTTTAATACTTTTTTATGTTGAATAACAATTTTTTGTTGTTGTTTTAAATTTTTTTTTTTTTTTTTTTTTTTCACAAAAAAATTTTTTGTTTGTTTCTTAAGTAAATTTACATATTTTTTATCTTTATGTTTTGAATGGATATATTGGATATTTGTGCTTTATTTTTTATATTCCCATTATTTTTTTATATTTAAATGAAAACCATTTATACTTTTATCACCTATTGTACGATCAAGACGGTTTTCAGTTGCATTAAGTATCTATTGCACAAACAACAGATTCAAAAATTTATTTACCTAAAACGCAGCAGAAAAACATCTTAATTTTATAAATTTGTTACAAATGTTTTTTTACAGAAAGGTTTTATAAATAATATCAAACAAAAAAAATTATATATTTGAAATAACAAGGTCTCTTGGACCCATTTTTCAACATCCAAATTTGCTTTTTAATGAAATCTTTATAAGAGAGTTGAAATATTATCATAGCCTGATTTTCCAAAAATACCTAAAGAATGTTACGCAACTGTCTTATGTACTAAAGATGCTTTTATCATGAAAAAAGTAATAAAATAAATAATAATGTAATATGCAAAATTAGTAAACAGTCCTGAAGTATACTATATTAAAAATCAACCAAAAGGCAAGAACTTTAGGTAGTCTATAAAATGCAAACTGCGTACTTTTAGCAAACATTTTATTTATCACAACACTCATGAAATTTATAAAATACTTGCTCGTCTATTTTTTAAATAAAATATGGTATTCGATATACTTTAATAAAATTAGATTGTTTTCTTTTAAAATAATTATAATTTAACAAGCAATAGATTTATGGTTTTATAAAAAGTTTGCATTTTACTAACTACCAAAACTTTAAATTGATATATTTTTGCCGTTTACTAAAACAAATTAATGTATAAAGACTAAATTAGGAACAAGTTTAGAAATAGTCGGGTGTGGATTAGACTTACCTCAACCCGTATCGTATGGGTCATGACAGCTAGCTAATATAATTTACAATATTATTATACAAAAGTGTGAAAGTAAAAAATTAAACAAAAAAAGATTTTGTGAATAATAAAAAAACCTAAAGCTCGAAAAAAATTTGATTCTCAAAAAAAATTAAAAATTAAACTAAAATTAAAAAATGGTGTGTTTTTGTTTAAATTTAGAAATAGTTTTTTATAGTTCTTCTGAATATATGTACAGTTTTTATTTATTTTTATGCTTTTGATGTAAAAACATAAGTATTGAGAAGTCAGATTTTTAGGTAACATTATTAAAATAAAATTTTAGCTGGTTGAGTAAGATGTTTTATGTTTATTTTTAAATGTGGAAAAAATTTTATAAAGTTATTTTAAAGTATTTTTTTTCTTTTCGTTATTTAAATAACCAGAAAGGTAAAGACATAGCATATATATACCTTTTTTTTTATATTTATATAGTATATCCACCCTATCTTATTTATTCTGTTTTTTTTTCGAACATAAAATTTTGCCTTTAAACTTTCACAATCTACATATATTTTCAAAACTTTAAATGCAGAAGCAACCCAGTGGGCACAGGACGTAAAAAAGACGTCCTTAGGACGTTCAAATTGCGTCCGTCCGTCCCATTAAAATTCTAAACGTCTTTTGAACGTCTTTCGCGTCTAATAATTTTTTCGTCCAAAAATATCCAGAATGCTCTATTAAATAAAAAAAAATCAGTTAAACCACGCAAGCGCTACAACTTCTTAAAATTTTTAAGAACGCATTTTTAATAAAGTTTTTTTTCAATTACAAAAGAAGTCTTTTTACAACGACTAACAGACACGTTCAATCCAATTTTTGTTTTTGTTATCAATTACTTGAAAATTGTGGTAATATTGATACAGGTAATAAAATTTTTACAGATAAGGAAAAAAACGGTTTAAAACTGAATATACGCTATACTATACTTGATATACTATTAGTATAGTATTGATATATCAAGAACCAAGTTTTAACAATTTCAACGGTTTAGACATCTCATGCAGAATCGAATTTTTCAATAGGAAAACCTATTAATGATACATAGAACAAGTATCCTAATAATTTTTTGAATTCAAAGTCTTACTCAGCAACATTGAGCTATTCAATAATGTGTAAAATAAACCAGTACATTAGTTAATGATCTTCTTGAAATATTGCCAAATCAAGGTTTGGAATTTCCCAAAGATTCAAGGAGAATTTCAGAAACACCTAATGAAAAGCGACTTATAGACAGGTTCTTGCTAATTTATAAATATATATATATATATATATATATATATATATATATATATATATATATATATATATATATATATATATATATATATATATATATATATATATTTTAAACATTTAATATATTGAGAATCGTATTAATATTGATACATATATTAAAATTAATACAGATATGGAAATAAATAGTTAAAAACTGGGTATATGATATACTATATATATATATATATATTATATATATATATATATATATATATATATATATATATATATATATATATATATATATATATATATATATATATATATATATATATATATATATATATATATATATATTAAGTATATACTTGACACTTGATATAGTATTTCAAGTATAATAATTGACATACTATATCAAGAACCAAGTTCTGACTGTTTGAAAGACTTAGACATCGCAGAATCTCATGCATAGTCATATTTTTCAAAAGGAAAACCTATTAATATTACAGAGAGTTTATGCTAATAATTTAATATAATTCAATATCTTTAATTAACAACTTTTAGATTGTTCTATTCGAAATAATTAGACGAGTACATTAGTTAATGAACTTTTTGAAATATTACAATGTCAAGTCTTGGAACTAATAACCAATTACTTAACTTTAGTAATTATTATTAGTGAAGTTCAAAAGTTTTGACTAAAAAATGTCTAATTAAAAAAATTAAAAATTAATTAGGAATCTAGAATTGATGTGTTTGTAGTTTTTGTATCAAATTTTGTTTTAATTTAAAGAAATTTTATTTGATTAAATGTATTTAACTCTAAAGTTCATTTTTAATTTTGCCTTCGGTTTTAAAAAAATAGAACCACGGTTTTGGCTATAGTTCATTTTATGTAATGGATAATGTAATATAATTTATTTTATGTAATATGCCTAATGAATTTTTATTAGTAACAACTTCTTTAGTTCATTCAGCTCCTCCAAAATTTGAAAGTCTGTGATTCAAAATTTTGCTTTTCCCAAGACAAAGTTAAAGAAAATATATGAAGTCAATGATAAATTTTAAAGTTTTACAAAGATTAATGTAAATAATATTTTTTCTTGTAATAACTATTTTGGAAGTTTTTTTAACTATCTAGGCCTTTTCTCTTTATAAATTAATTTTTTTCATACTTCCTAATATTCAAAATAGGTACCTAGTTAATTCAGCAAGAAAAAAAAAATATTTAAGAACTTCCTTTTAAAAGATGTAGTTAGTAAATATTTAAGTATATATGTATATATATATATATATATATAAATACTCTTTTTAATATACATTAACAATCTTCCAGATATTATCACATCTAAGGTGGCATTGTTCGCTGACGACACTACTATTTATTCTTGTCATGATAAGAAGCCTACACTCTCTGATTGCTTGAAGGGGGTATCTGAGCTTAAAAAGGATCTCACCTCTGATACAGCATGGGGCTTACAATGGCTGGTGAACTTCATTTCAGATAAAACTCAATTTTTTTTCGGCCAATTGTTATCGCAATAATTTAGACATTCCTTTATTTATGAACGGTAATGTACTCGATGAGTCATCTACCCTTCATCTTCTAGGATTAACTCTCACTTCTGATCTTTCTTGGAAACCTTGTATCAAATCCGTTGCAAAATTAGCATCTGCTAAAGTTGCATCTCTATATCGAGCTCAACAATTCCTTACTCTAGATTCTATTCTCTATCTCTATAAATCTCAAATCCATCCCTGTATGGAATACTGTTGCCATATCTGGGGCAGATCTTCTATTGATGCCCTTTCTCTTTTAGGCAAGGTGCAAAAACGCATTGTAAACATAGTTGGACCTGCTTGTGCAGCCAATCTCCAACCATTGTCACATCGTCGTGATGTTGCTTCTTTTTTTCTTTTCTACAAATACTATAATAGGCACTGCTCTAAAGCTAGTTTTTTTCTTCGAACATCAGTTCTTTGGAATTTGCTTCCTTCATCTTGTTTCCCTGATTCATATAATTTGCAATCTTTTAAGTCATCTGTCAATCGTTATCTTGCTCTACGAACTTAATCTTTTCTTTTCCAATAACTTCCAAACTCTTATAGTGGTTGTTTGCAACCTTGTTGGAAGCGAAGATGGAATATATATTTTTTCTATTATAATTTATATATATATAAATTATAATAACATATTGTTTTTTAATTAACTAATATATAGTCTTTTATTCATTTACTTACTTATCTTAAGAATAATGAAATATAAAAAACGTTTAAAGTTGAGAATAGTTTTGATCTTTACTAGTATGATTCTATCGCCAAGTTTCTTGAATGCGATCAATCATTTCTCGATACTAATGTTACAAAAAGTAGTATATTTTTTATTATGGTTAAATGTTTAGTTTTTTTTTAAAAGGGTAAATTACATAAAAAATTTTGATCTGTAATTATATACATAATGCTCACTTTACAAATAAACATAATTTAGACAAAATTTTTGAATTGAATAAAACACTTACACTAAATTGTCCCATATTAGTTACACTAGTGTTATCTTTTGAATTTAGAAATAGAAGTTATTAAATGTTGATGGCTCATCATGCAGTGCATTTGAGAAATGCTTTCAAAGTAAGTATAATTTTATTATAAAAACAGCATTTTTAATACCGCAATTATATTGCATACTTGATATACATAAATATATACGCTGGTCACAACAATCCAGTCAAAAATTTCTTTAAAAAAATAAATTTAGTTTTGAGAAATTTGTATTTTTTGATGATTGATGTTATGTTTGTAAAATAATAACTATATATATGTGTGTGTGCGTGCGTGTGTGTGTGTGTTATTTCTTTTCCCTTTATTTTTACATACTGTAATTTACATTGTAATTTACATTGTAATTTCTTTTCCCTTTATTTTTACATACTTATCTTAACAATATTTTTTTAAGGTGAAGACTGCTTCCCTGATTCCTACAGCAAAAAAAAAAAAAACTTAAAAATGCTGGTGGCAATATTTTAAAGAGTGCATCTGATCGAAAAGAAGGTGAATGACGTCAACTGTTCGAAAATTCGATTCTTGGAAATTAACAAGTAGAAGAAGAAGTTTACAAAGTTGTAATTTATAAAACTCAGCACAATTATATTATTAAAAAATTTAAATGATTTATTATTTTTTTCTTATTCTCAAGAAGTTCTGTGAAAACATAAATTTGAACCTTACGTTTTAAGTAAAGTTATGTTAGAACACGTATTTTAGACGTCAAAATAAGAACGTCTATATTAGGTTATTAAAAGACGTCATTCGGCGTTTCCATTTAGCACTAGTTCTGAACGTCCTAATTTCACGTCATTTAGACCGTCTAAATGACGTGAAATTAGGACGTTCAGAACTAGAACGTCTAAATTAGACGTCTAAAAACACGTCTTTATTCTGTCCTAAAAAGACGTCCTAATTACGTCTAAAAAAGACGTCAACTACCGTTGCCATTTAGAACCAGTTCTAGACGTCCTAAAAAGTCGTCCTTTCGACGTCATATGGACGTTGCCGTGCCCGCTGGGAAGAAGAAGAGAAAGAAATTATTTGTGTTTTGTCCCCGAGCAAAAGTTACAACATTTATTTAATACAAAATTTTTTCAAAAAGTAATAAGTTTGAACTTAAAAACAAAAAGTTGATTACAAAAGACTTGACCCAGCGGGCACGGCAACGTCCATATGACGTCGAAAAGACGTCTTTTTAGGACGTCTGGAACTGGTTCTAAATGGCAACGCCAGATGACGTCTTTTTAAGACGTAATTAAAACGTCTTTTTAGGACAAAAAAAAGACGTTTTTAGACGTCTAAAATACGT
>NC_061164.1:51816791-51874291 GCF_022113875.1 Hydra vulgaris | reverse complement strand
TATTAATAGGTTTTCCTTTAGAAAAATATGACTATGCATGAGATTCTGCGATATATATATATATAAATTAGTAAAAACCTGTCTATAAGTCGCTTTTCATTAGGTGATTTTAAAATTCTCCTTGCATCTTTGGGTTTCCAAACCTTGATTTGGCAATATTTTGAGAAGATCAATAACTAATGTACTGGTCCCATTATAGAATAGCACAATGTTGTTGAGAAAAGACATTGAATTCAAAGAATTATTAAGATAATTGTTCTATGTATCATTAACAGGTTTTCCTATTGAAAAATTCGATTCTGCATGAGATGTCTAAATCTTTGAAATTGTTAGAACTTGGTTCTTGATATAGCAATACTATACTAGGTTCTTGATATAGCAATTTTACACAAGTAATTGATAACAAAAATAAAAATTAGCTAGAACGTGTCTATTAGTCGTTGTAAAAAGACTTCTTTTGTAATTGATAATAAACCTTATAAAAAAAGCGTTATTTAAAAATTTTAGGAAGTTTTAGCGCTTGCGTGATATAAATAATTATTTTTGATTTAATAAAACATTCTGGATATTTTTTGACGAAAAAATTATTGGAAGCGAAAAAGACGTTCAAAAGACGTTTAGAATTTTAATGAGACGGACGGACCCGATTTGAACGTCCTAATGACGTCTTTTTTACGTCCCGTGCCCACCGGGAAGGTGGTCTTATACTAATAAAACCAAAATTTTAAAAATGCATTCATATTCTATGATTTTCATATAAGAAATAGTATTTTAAATTTAAAAGTAAAGAAAAATAAAATTAAAAAAAAAATTTTTTTGGTCAAAATTTTGGGTCCATGGACCCTAAATATGGACTACGCGCTGCGATAAACAGCCTGTAAACTAATAATGGTATGATCATGAAATTTTCACGGCTTTTTAATATCAGATGATTACACTCACACTGCCAAAATCAAATATTTTAACAAACTATTGAAGCTTTTGTAAGAAAACCAGTTTAAGGCCTAAAAAAAGCCCCAAAAAGGCTTAGAACCTAGACCTTATTTTTAGAACCAGTTAACTAACATTAATTCTTTTGGTAAGGTGAATGTGCATATGTATATAATAAACAACTCCTGAAAATTTCAACACAATCAAACAAACCAATCTCAAGATATTTATCGCAGCGTGCAAAAAACTCATATATTGAGAAAAACAATAATAAAGATTTTTAATATAAAAAAAAAAATTTTAATATACAAAAAGGTCAAAAAATTATTGAAAACAAAACAACTTGAGCATTACTAAAAACACAGAAAAAAGAAAAATGTGAAAACTTTAATAATTGAAAAAAATTTAACCAAAATAGAATTATTCAATCAATAAAAAAAAGCTTGAATATAAAAAGATAATAAACAATAACTACGTTAAAAAATACAATAACTGCCTTAACATAAATTTAATTAAAACAGTAACAAAAAACTAATATCTAAAAAACTCCTGCTTCATAAGATACACCTTCACTTTCATTTACTATATCTGTAAAACCTTTTTGCTCTGCACGAAGCAGCTTTCTTTTTTGTTTTATTGTGTTAAGAAACTTTTTTTCCATCATCTTTATTCTTTCTTGGTCTATTTTGGTTCAGTACTGAGGCAAATGTACCTGGTGTAACATTTAAATATTCAAATATGTTTAATATACCTTTTGACTTAAATTTCATAAAACAATCTACAATTCCAGAAACTTCCATAGATCCGAGCCTTCGTGATTATTTAAACAATCATGGGTTTCCAAAAATTTTTCATAAAGTTTGGATCACTATCTTTTTTTGATTCCCATGATGTACAGGCATTGCATGTTTTTGAAAAAACTCTATAGTCAACACATTTCCCTGAGTCACTAGCAATAACAGTAACAACACCATTAAGTGAGGAATGACCCCTTTTTTGCCAAGTTCAATCACAGGAAACAACAACATCAGCTATTACATTAATATCAAAATCATTTGGTTTGATATCATTGTTAAGAAATCAAAATTCATTTGCTGCATTTTTCATTTTCACATCAGCTACAATTTAATATATGATATGAATTTTATCTTGAACATCATTAAATGCTTTTATGTTCATTAGAGGAGGTAAGTTCATTAAACCACAAAATTTTTCCAAGCCAGAATGAATTTTTCCTATCTCTCTCATTGCAACAACAAATCTACAATTTATTTTAAATAGTGACATTCCTGGACCTTGCTTTTCAATCTGCTAGAATAAAGAAACTGTTTCCAATTGCATAAAGGTGTTGCACAAGAAATGTTTAAAAAAACTGCCAAGCCTTTCTTTTTTGATACATCAGTTGAGATTTTAATTGAATTGTTATGGCATTATAGACAATGTCCAATCAAAGTAACAATTGATTTTAAAATGTCTGTGTCAATAAGTATAAAGCATGAATGAATCATTAATTTTTGCATTACTATTTTTACTGCTATGTGGTAACTTTTTTGAAGATGTTGATGTCAAGATTTTTGATTGAGTTAAGTTAGTGATTTCCGATTGAGAAGTTAAATTTGTTGATGCTGAGGAAAATTGATTTCCTTTAAAGTATTTTTTTTTTTTGAAAATCCTGTTACTACCTGCTTTCCTTCTTAAATTTGAATCACATTTAAATTTTCCCATATTAAAAACAAGCACAAAGCAAATAAAGTATAACACGAGGCTGATAGTTTTTCTATAAGTAATATATGTAAACATAGTAATTGTACTTAAAGGTCATGGCTTATTTAGAAAAATAAACATGAAACAGTTACTGGCACCAGTGTCAAAAACTTATAGTAAATGGCGCAACACTCTAAAACACCTATTTTCTAATATAAACAACCCGTTGCTGAGGCCGTTGCTAAAAAAATGTATTTAACTTCACTATGAAACTTGCTATTTTAGAGAATTTTTAAATTTACTCTCTATTATGATCTATATATATTTGGAATGTAGAATGTTTGGGCTTCAAGAATATGCAATTTTTGAAAAATCGATTTTTTTGATTTTTTTTTAGTATAGGACCACCTTAACACTAAAATAAGACTGATTTAAATAATATTAATACCATTGTTAAATGAGTATAAATAAAAGCAACAAAACAAAAAAAATAAAAAATAAAAAAATAATGCGAATAATGATAATAATAACAATCAGAAAGTTTTTGAACTTACATGGTAATTTAATGTGAGCTACAAAAAGACGAGATAGTAAAATAAAAAAAAAATAAAAAAATTTGATTAATGACATTTAATAATGTAAGCAAATATTTTGTTTATTTTTTGAATTTACATTGAGTTTAAATTTAAATTTATTTTTATTTGATATTTTAATTTTTAGTTAATTTTTGATGTTGTAGATGATTTCATTCACCTATTTCAAAAGATTTAAGATAAGCCAATACCTGTGTGTAATAAACACGACTTCAAAGATATTTTAAACTAACTATGTTAAATATTCTTTTCTGCAATTGAATAAGATATCAGGTTTTAACAAGACTTTGATTAGAAAAGTTGTGTGAATACGTTTGGCGAAGTTCATAAAAACAGATTTAAAATTTGTTTTGGGACAGACATTTTGATTTATTCATAAAAACTGTAAAAATAGTTTGTTCATGTTATGGTATTACATTTCAACTTTGTTAGAGAATATTGTGCCCAACAATTCTGTTTAACTTATAACAAAATATTCAAAAAATAAATATTATTGCCATCTTATTGGGTTTCGATATAATATGAGAAAATATCAATCAGAAAACAAAAATATTCTTATTTTATATATGTATATGTATATATATATATATATATATATATTATATATATATATATATATATATATATTATATATATATATATATATATAAAAATATATATATATATATATATATATATATATATATATATATACATATATATATATATATATATATATATATATATATATATATATATATATATAATATATATATATATATATATATATATATATATATATATATATATATATATATATATATATATATGTATATATATATATATATATATATATATATATATATATATATATATATATATATAAATATATATATATATATATTATTTATATATATATATATATATATATATATTATATATATATATATATATATATATATATATATATATACATATATATATATATATATATATATATATATATATATATATATATATATATATATATATATATATATATATATATATATATATATATATATATATACTATATATATATATATATATATATATATATATATATATATATATATATATATATGAAGACTCCACGGGAAGAAACGGCAGGGTCACATTTTCTCATTTTGCGATAACTCATTTTTAAACTTTTAAACCTATATATGTATATATATATATATATATATATATATATATATATATATATATATATATATATATATATATATATATATATATAAATATATATATATATATATTTATATATATATATATATATATATATATATATATATATATATATATATATATATATATATATATATATATACATATATATATATATATATATATATATATATATATATAATATATATATATATATATATATATATATATATATATATATATATATATATATATATATATATATATATATATATATATATATATATATATATATATATATATATATATATATATATATATATATATATATATATATATATATATATATATATATATATATATATATATGAAGACTCCACGGGAAGAAACGGCAGGGTCACATTTTCTCATTTTGCGATAACTCATTTTTAAACTTTTAAACCTATATAACTTTTTTATTTTTAAGGAAAAGATTAAAATTTTTAAGATATATTACAAAAATAACCAATTTTTTATGCAGTCAAAGTTGCATTTCTAATTTAAAAATAAAAATTTACGTGATATACTTTCTTTTTTAAATGAGGTTTTTTGTGGACTCTGCCGTTTTTTCCCCGGTAAAATGTTTAATTTTATTTTTTTAGTTTTAAGATCAAGTAAAAAGCTAAAGTATGAATTATTTTTTATTAGCTTATAAATTAAATTAGGCAGAAGCTAATTTTATCAAATAACCTAACCACCAAGACCAAAAATTTATCATTTAAAAGATTAGGGGGTTGAACTAAAATTAAAAATACTGTTTAGTGTTGATATTTTCGTTTAAAAAATAATTATAGTTTTCATTAAAAAAAGGTTTCATTTTTGTTCTTTTTTCGTGCACAAAAATATCACTTACAGTCAACTCTCAATATCTTTAATACTTGATATCTCAAACTTTATTGAATCCAGTCGAACCCTTATTTATGGATTATACTCTCGATAACTCAAAAAATCTTTTATCTCAAACTAATTAATCGGTCCCTTGCAGTTTCTAGATATCAAGAGTTGTCTGTAAATATTTTGTATAGAAAATGATTATAGTATTAGTTCTAGTTCTCCTTTACGAATGACTTTAATTCTTATTATAAATCTTTCATTCAAAAATATCACTGTTGATAAAAAAGTTCAATTTGTTTTTTATTTAAAGGTTAACCTATTAAATACCTATATAGCTATACCTATATAGGTGTCACAAAACTGTAAACAAAAAGTTATTTAATGCAAAGTTTCTTTCCTGATAATAAAGGGGATTTAAAACTTTATAGGTTTTCAAACAACTCAGAATTTATTTGATCTGAATTTTTATTTTCATACCCTGACTAATAGTCAAAAGATATATTCAATACCTTGGGATTATTAATTATATAAACTGTTGTATATTAAGTGCAAAGAAGAAACATTAAAGATTATAGATTTTTTCAAAAAACACTAAGAAAAAAATAACTAAAAACAAACTTTAAATCAAAAAAGAAGTCTATTTACTCTTCATTTTCAGAATCAATAATTTCATGAAATGTCTCAATAACCTCCTGATTGTATGGCAAAGAATCAAAAAACTGAGCAATCGATGTAAACCTTTTTAATACTTGTAAATCTCTGTACTTTGCCACAGAGATGCAAAGTTTTTCATTATACAGAATGGGGATCTCACTATTTATAGTGTTCTTCCTATTATTTTTTAAATTAGTTTTTAACAATAATCCATTCCACGAATCACGATGAAATACAATGCCATTTGAGTCTCCTCTGAAACAAATTTCACGAAGAGGACGTGTTGGAATTGGACATTTATTCTTATAAAATGGTCTTATAAAATCAGTTATACTTTTAACCATACCTTGCGTTAATTCTATAACATGAAACGAAGTGGGGTTTTTACAAGCATTTTTGAATGTTTTAATCCAATCTGATGGATCACTAGTGGGTGTTTTGCAATTAATTAATCCCATATCTTTATCACATTCCATAAAAGAATGACTACGTTCTGGAAATATAACTTTAATATAGTCAAACCTTTTTTTTTCATGTACAAGAAAATCCATAAAACGAATTAATATATAGTTTTTGTTTTGGCCACCACATGAATCACAAAGTAGCTCTACAGGTCGAAATTCTTTGTCTAAATGTTTTATAAAAAAATCATATAACATCGAAGTTACCTCATCAGCCCCTTTTTTAGCAATAGTTTTATCATAACAATACAAATAAACTTTATTACTTGAAAGCACGTGAATATTAAATGAATAAAATGCTAATTTTCGTTTGTAGTAAAAGTCATTGGTTGATTGATTTGGTAAGTTAAGATTTTTTTGGAAATCAAAAGCAATTGCCTCAAATTTGTACTCCCTTTGTGCTTTAAACCAAGCATTTCTTTTCCTGACATAAAATGTTTCTGCATCTTTGTGGTGCTGTTTTTTCAGTAACTCAAGCTCATGCAATTGTTGTTCAGGCTTTGTACATTCTGAATTAAAAGATAGTTCAATTTTTATTGCATCAATTTTAATTTTAAACTCATCACATTTTGAACATGAGTCAGTCCTAGGGTACCCAAAAGAAATTTTAAAACTAGTGTTAAATATGTTGCGATAAGATTCATATGACAGCTTATCATTTGCATACTTGATTTTAAACAAGTCATACATCTTGGTTATATTTAATTCTTGAGGAAGGTATAGTCGCCTAGTTTTTTTTTGAGAGTAGTGGGACTCTCTACCTCTGAAAGAAGAAATGTGATCACATATTTTATTTTTTATTTGAGGAGTAAAATTGTTATACTGATTCTAGTGTTTACCTCTTTTATCATAGGGAGAGTGACCTATAATGAGAAAAAAAAAATTTATATATAAAAAAACTTATATATAAGATAACTTCCACTAAAAATAGTCATTTTGTATTCAATAAAAATATATAATTTACCTGTAGTTAAAAGGCATCTTTTAATGGTCTCCAATCTTCCCTTCTTTATGCCAAAGATTGAAATAAACGCAGAAAAGCAAACATAAACAAACGAACTCGCAAATATCTCGTGATTTGTAATAAAAAGTTTATATGTGTAACTGCTATTATAACCTTTTGAATTAATGTTTCGTGGTCTTCTTCTTGAAACGTTATTTAAAGTTATTAAATTTGCAAGATACGAATCTTGAGCATCCTTGCTGGATAGAGAGTTAAAATATCTTTTTAACACTTTTCTATCTTCTTCTTTAACATTATGAAAACATTTTAGCCTTATACAGTTACATCCAAGCCCTGTTTTATACAATGATAATCTTTGTTTCTTTATAATTTCACGCAATCTTTCCTTACTTTTTCTTTTCTTGGATTTCTTTAGCATTTCTATTGGTATTTCAAGTATCGCCATTTTTATTATTTAATTTACATTAACAAAATCACCTGTGATTATTTTGAAAAACAAAGACTTATAGCCGTAAGTATGAGTCTTGATAATTTAAAAAATAAAAATGGTAAACTTGGTTTATGTCTATTAGTAAGTTGCGAATATTATTTAAATTCACAAACACTTGTCTTTTTTTATATACTTGAGCGCGATTAGACGCACTTTTTCGACTTTAGCGTTTTTTTTTTCGACCTAAAACAGCAATTTTGTATATTTTGTAGTGCGTCAAATAACACTTCCGTAAATATATATATATATATATATATATATATATATATATATATATATATATATATATATATATATATATATATATATATATATATATATATATATATATATATATATATATATATATATGTATATATATATATATATATGTAAATATATATATATATATATATATATATATATATATATATATATATATATATATAAACATATATATATATACATATATATATATATATATATATATATATATATATATATATATATATATATATATATATATATATATATATATATATATATATATATATATATATATATATATATATATATATATATGTATATATATATATATATATATACATATATATATATATATATATATATATATATATATATATATATATATATATATATATATATATATATATATACATAAATCACATTGTATAAAAAACTATTAAACTTTTAAAAATTATTTACTTTAGGTATTTGATTTAATACAAAAACATAATTGTCACTTTTTTCATACTATAAAATTGGCAAACTTTTTAAATTAAAAAAAAAAAATAAAAATAAAGAAAAATAATTCAAACCCTCTTATAATTCTTTTTAAATATACTTATTCTGGAAATATTAAAATGTTACATGGCATAATATTTGTGTTTTAATTAAACGAAGTTATGTTGTGTTTATATTTTTTTAATTGAAATTTTTATATTAAGGGGCATGGAAAAAAGACCAAATTTGTTTTCTTCTTGCCCTTGCCATTTATATTTGGACTTTTATTGCTAAATTTATTTAAATATTTCTTTTAATAGTAAAATGCAAAATGATTATTTAAAAATAAACAAAAGAAAACATAAAAATAAAAAAACCTTATTTGCAGCCTGAAAATAAAACAAGTGGTTGCAGTAAAAGTATGAAGAAAAAAAAGTAAAAAAATGATTGCTTTATTTTACAACTATTAAAAAAGTAAAAATTTGATAAATTTACCGGGGCTAACCGTTGCTGACGAAACTAAAGATAAAAAAAGGAATGAATCAAAGAAGCAAAATAAAAGAATTCACACTTGCAGTTAATGTGTTACAGTTTGGAAATATAGTTAATTAAAAACTTACAAGTGACAGGATGTAAATATAAACCTAAATATAGTAAAACAAAAAACATAATTAGCAAAAAAAAAAAAGCAATTCAAAGTTAGCAACAAAATATTCTTCATATTTATATTTTTCCATTAAACCATCAAAAGCAAATGTGTACGGGACTAAACTAACGTGATGATGCAAGCAATAAACAAATTGAAAATATATTCAATTACTGAATAATTAACAACCTTTCGTAAAAAATGGTACATAAAAGCATTAAATTTACCAACTTAAAAAACAAGTAGAAAATAATATTTAGTCATGAAGAAACATTCTAATGATTATTAGACTCAAACTTAAACAATAAAAATCAAACTAATTTAACAAACTTTAGCAGTTAAATAAATTAAAGTTGGACATGATCACTACTTCGAACAAATTAAGTACAACAAAACTGTGTTAGTCATAATATAACTGTTCGACTTAATAGATAAGGAAAAATAATTACACATTAAAATCATCTTTTTATTCTGTTTTTTTTTTTTCGAACATTATAATTTGCCTTTAAGCAAGTTTTACAACCTACATATATGTAAAAAATTCTATTGACCGAAACAACAAAAAAGGGAAAGAAAATGTTTCTGTCTTGTTGCTGAGTATCAATTTAAAATATCTATTTAATATAAAATTTTGTAAACATCTTTTTTATTACTAGAAGTAAAAAAGATGTTTACAAAAATGTTACCATTAACAAGTTACGTACGAATGACGAATATACTTGTCGACCAAAACTCTCCTAGCGTACGGACAACGAGTATACTCGCTTGAGTTTAAATTCTAATAACTTTTTTTTCTGATGGATTTATTTTTCAAATTTGCTTTTAAAGTTTTAAAGCAACATCTATCAGTTATTTTTTTACGTAAGAACATGTATTTGTCAATATTTTACTTTATCTTTAATTAAGTAAAAAGAGCCCTTTTTATTGTAAACATTCAAACTTTAGGTTTTGTTAGAATATTTTTCCATTAAAAAAATGATTGATTTAAAGATAACATATACATATAAGTATTATACATTATTTGCATCGTAGATGATATTTTTTTGAAAAAATTTCACATAAATTTGTAAACTAAACTATAAAATGAAAACATCAAGAAAAATAATAAAGTAATGAAATAATAAAATAATAAAAAATAATCTAAAAAAACTTACCTCATGCAAACTTGAAAGAAAAAAAAGTTTTTCTGAAGAAGTTTAATATTTTCACAGCAATATTTTATTCTTATTGAATTTTAACAGTAATAAGGCAACTCAATTGGATTTTTATTTTGACGACTATACTTGTTTTCCGTATTCTATATAAAAAGTTCATACGCACTACAGAAAACGAGTATACTCGTCATCAATAGTCAATAACATTAATATTAAAAATATTATTTATATATCTTAAATTAAATAAAAAAAATATTTAGTTTGTGAGTTCATATTCCCAATTATCCGCCGTATTTTAGTAACAATCACTAAATATCGCTCCATACACAACGCGTTTAATTAAGATCGTCTTAATTAAAAGTAATACTGTAAATAAATTAGATTTAATTGAAACACAAAATAAATAATAAGATTATTAATAAAAATTTTAATGAGTAATTATCAAAAATATTTCTTGGAATAATAAGGGTAATTAAATATAAACTCCAAAAAACAAGCAATTAAAATTAAAAAAAAGTAAAAAATCCGACTGATGATACTTATTAATATCAGTGAAAACTTAGTTTAATTTTTAAAATTACAGAGAATTTAAAATTAAACTTAAAATAAATTGAATATATTTAGCTTTTAGTGTTTTAGATTAATTTAAATGCTATAGTTATTGAACTATAGCATTTAAAAATGTTAAAATTGGACGTGTGCACTTAATCTATTAATAATGTCTGTAAAAATTTAGTTATAATTTCTGTAAAAATTACAAGGAATTTAATTTTAAACTTAAAATAAATTGAATATATTTGTTTTAAGTTAGCTTTTAGTGTTTTAGGTTTAGTTATTGATCTATTTCAAAAGATTTAAGACCAAAATGTATCTGTAATAAAAACCACTTTATTATAGTTTTAAACTAAGTAAAAAAGTTTTTTTCGGCAACAATGCACAGTGGGCCAAAATCATTATTAGGTGGACAAAAGGGATAACATTTAAAATATTATTCAGATTTTCCCCATAATTGCCAGGTTGAGTATGTTTCACACTACAAATTTAATGGTACTATTAAATTGTTTAGTTAGTTGCTATGGATACCTATGTTCCATAGCAACAGTGTATTTTGCATAGTTACCTAAGTTAAGAGACTTTCTTAAAATGTCCCATTTATAAACTAAACTGATATTATTGCTACGATGCTATTTTCTGTGTTTTATTTATTTACACTTTTGCCGATAAAAAAAAATTTACAGTCGTAACTTATAAAAAATATAATTACATGACCGGGGCTAGAAAAAGACAAATTTAGTCTTATCATTAAGCCCCAAAAAATGCGTCATTACTACACAAAATATAGTTTAACAATAAAATATAGTTTCAATGTATATATCTCTGACTTAAATTATAAAAGAAAATTTAAATATATCGCATTTCGTTTAAAATTTATAGATTTTCAAAGAATAAGATTTAACAATTGTTTTGTAAAATAAAAGAAACAAAATTTAATAAAATATTAAAATTACAAAAATAACATTTAAGACTTGGTTTAAAAAATAAGAAGATATGACTTTATATAAAAACATTTTATTGGTAGCGCATTTTATAGTTTAACTTATTTAATTATGTTTATAATACTTTTTATTGCCAATTAAGTAAAAGCAAATAAACAGTATAAGATAAAAGTAAAAGAATAATAAATAACGCAAAAATAAAAAATAAATTTCTCAAAAAGAAGATTATCATTTAAAATGATAAAAATATATGTACAATTGTTGATTAATTATGTATTAATAATCTAAAGTAATTAATTAATTAACTATTAATTATTGATTTCTAATATAAAGAAGTTTTATTAGAAAAAATTTAATTCATTTTCAGTTAACAAAAGTAATTGCTTAAGTTTTGTTTTGAATTGGTTTAGAGAATAATTGGTTTTCATTTCATTATTTAATATTATGTTCCACAACTTTGGTCCTCGGTTTACAATAGAGAATTTAGTAGCGGAATATAAAGTTTTGGATTAAATGTAGTTGTATTTTGAAAATCTTGTAGGGTATATGTAATTTATTTTTCAAAAAATGAATAAAATATAAATTGGTAATATATTCTTATCAAATTTGAACATGAAAATAAGAACTTGATAGAGGTTTAGTTTATATACATTTAGGATATTGAGTTCATTAAAAAGTGTTTGTGTGTGTTAAAAACGATGTACGTTTGAAATTATCTTTATAGCCTGTTTTTGGTTGCTAAGCAATTTTTTTATTTTTGTCGCTTTAGTGCTACACCAAGCAATGTTCGCATAACTTAAGTAGCAATGAATAAAAGAAAAGTAAATGTTTTTTAAACAAGATCGATGTAATAACTGCTTTGCTTTGTACATTATTCCTAAATTTTTTGATATTTTATCTTCAACTACACCTATGTGTTCCCTCCAGGTTACATTTTCGTCTAGAAACACGCCTAAAAACTTTATTGATTGCTCTCTCTTTATCAGTTGATTGTCAATAAAAAGGTCTGGGAGTTCTAAGGGAATATCTGATTTTTTACGTAGGCGATGGAATAATGTGTATTTTGTTTTAGTAATATTTAAAGATAACTTGTTTGATTTAAACCATTGGTTTAGTTTGTCTAGTTCTTTGTTTAATGTTTGGAATAATATATTGATATCTTTATTGAATTAAAACAAGCTGGTATCATCTGCAAATAAAATTGTATTTAAAATGTTAGAAAGTTTATTTAAATTGTTTATATAAACAAGAAATAGAAGTGGCCCTAAAATTGATCCTTTAGGAACACCACATTTAATTGTCTCATAATTAGTTTTTCCTTCATCTTAAACTATATACTGCTTCCTATTGGTCAATTAACTCTCGAACCAGGACAAGTTAGTATTTTTTTATACCATAACTTTTGAGTTTCGATAGAAGGATTTGATGATTGACTGTATCGAAAGCTTTACTTAAATCGATAAAAAGACCTAGGGTATACTTGCCTTCATCAAACGATTTAAATATGTCCTGAACAAGGTGAATGATTGCATGATCGGTGGAATGGCCAGATTTGAATGCAAATTGTTTATGGTAAAGAATATTATTTACATTTAAAAAAGAATAAAGCCTATTATACATAACTCGCTCTAATATTTAAGAAAAACAATTAAGAATTGAGATTGGACGATAATTTGCAACTTCAGAAGGATCGCCTGATTTTAAAATTGGAATGATTTTTGCAATTTTTAGGTTTTCTTGAAAAACACCATGTTTTAAAGATAAATTAAAATTATGTAATAATAGAATTGTGATGTATTTTATCGATTTAATAACAACATTACTACTTATAGAATTGAAACCTACACTTTTTTTGGGCTTTAACAAAGAGACTGCGTCTCTTTGTTAAAGCCCAAAAAGTCTCTGCGTTACGTAAGACTTAAAGTGTATTTGAGAAGTTGCTATACTTGATGATAAAATAGGACCTATATTTACAAAAAACTGATTAAGTGTTTCGGCCACTAAGGATTTATTTACAATACGATTGTTATTAACGTTAAGATTTTTCGGAAGTAAATTTCCGTATAAACGTTTTTTACCGATTACCTCCTTTATAGTTTGCCATGTTTTTTTCGAATCATTTTTGTATTTAAATAATTGTTCCGAATAGTATTGTTTCTTTGAGCGTTTTACAACTGATTCATATAGCTGTTTATAGGTTTTGTAATTAGTTTCATTTTTAAGACCTTTTTTTTAAGAAACTTGTTATATAAACGTTGTTTTATTTTTGAGGATTTAAGAATGCCCCTCGTGATCCAAGGGTTTAAAAGTGTTTTTGTTTTGATAACTTTAGTAACTTCCAGGAATGCTTTATTATAAAGATTAAGAAATTCAGTTAAAAAAATATCATATGCTTTATCGGCATTTAGATTTAGTTGTAGGGTGTCCCAGTTGACACCAGTTAGAAGTTTTTGAAAATTTTTGATGGAAGCGTCGTTTATTAACCGTGTTGTAATTAATTTTTTTCTATCACTAAGAGCATTGTAGTCAATGCATTTTTGCGATAGAGTAAAAATAGGGAAGTGATCAGAAATGTCAGATTAAATATAACTTTCCTTATTTTAATATTTACGAAATCATTTGTAATAATTTGATCTAAAGATGTTGCACTTTCTCTAGTTACTCGCGTTGGTTTATTGATTAGGGGAATATAACTATTTTGAAAAAATGTGTTAAAGAAGTTCTTAATGTTTTTATTTTTGTCGTGTTCTAATATATTAAGATTAATGTCACCAACAATATAAACCGATTTATTTAAAAATGATTTTTTTTTAATTATACTTTTAATGTGATTTTCAAATGCCTTAATAATTCCTAAGGGCGGTCTATATAAAGCATGGATGACAATATTTCTTGAAGTTTTATTTATAATTTCAACACATAAAGATTCATAATCATTAGTGGTTGAACTTAACTGTGATTTCCTTTTAAATAAAATTGAATTTTTTATGTATATACACAAACCTCCACCTTCCTTATTTGATGCTCTAACTTGATGAATTACTTTATAATTAGGTAATTGAAAATTGGAATTGTTTTCAATGCTTACATCGTGACACCATGTCTCGCTGATACAAATTACCTGAAATCTTATGTCAATTTTATGTAAAAACTGTTTCAATGGCTCAAAATTTTTTTGAATACTTCTAATATTAATGTGAAGCATTGAAAACGAATTATCTTCCATTCCTTTATCAATATTTTTTGAATTTGGGTTATAGTATATAGGGCTAGTATTTTTAATTACTTGACTATCGTTAAAAAAATTATCATCGGGATCCAAATAGTTGTTTAAAATTATTGGCTTTTTCTGTTAACTAAAATTTATGTTTGATAAAACAATATTATCAGCCATTTTAAATAAAAAATAAATCAATATAAATTAAAAAAAAAAAAAAAAAAAAAAAAAAATCATTTAACATGATTTTTTTTTCTTAATTCTTTAACAATGAGCTTATCATATATAACAACAGAATATTTACCGTTTATCTTATGCGTTTTGCTTTCTTCAAGAAGTTTCTTTCTTATTATAGTAGTTTCTAGCGAAAAATCATCGTTAATATAAATTCCAGAACCTTTTAGTTTGTTGACGTTTTTTAAAATCTTTACTTTGTCTTTATAATTTAGTAACTTAATTACAATTGTTCTAGGCTTTTTATTATCGATAATACCAGTTCTGTGCGCTCTTTCTATGATTACATCTTTTACATTGAGGTTATTTTCAAGAAGGTTTATTATTTTTACTTCCGTATCATCCCAGTTTTCGTTATCATTTTCTTTGACTCATTCGATTCGAAGATCGTTTCTCCTTTGACGATCTTCTAGTTGTCTAAATCTATTTTTTTCATTCTCCCCTATGGTTGCATTCGACCATATTTTTTTTTTCCACATCACTGACTTTTTTATCATTTATCAATTTTTTTTCAAAATTGCTGACTTTTTTATCATGGCAATCCTGATAGAACATTAGGCTTTCTTCAATGTCTTTTTGTATTTTTTTATACTTTATCATCTGCTTGTTTATTTTTTTAAGATCGGTATTTCGGTTTTCGTTTTCCTTTTTTTAAAACTTGACAAGAATTGTTTAATGTATTAATTTCTTTTAGCAATCCATCAATTCGATCATTAGCCAGTTTTAAATTTGCACTTATTAACGCTAAAATATCTTTTTGTTGTTTTAGGAACATTTCTTGAAATATTTCACGAACTAATTTTTTTGAGACTTCAGTGTTAAGTTTTGAACTCATTATTGATAAGATTTCAAAATTAAAAAACAAATAAATAAAACTTGCAATATTAATTTTATTATTTTATTTCTTTCGTAGCAAAAGCACTTCCCTTCACTACAGAACCGCAGTGTTTAAATGATGACACAAGCAAAAATTAGTAATTTTTGTGTTGCTTTTCCGTTTTGGGCTCTTAGAAACCAGTTATTATTATGTATTTTTTTTATAAAACTTGCTTAATTCAAAATTTCTTCAATTCAAAAATGAAATTAAAACTTTAAAAACAATCTTACCTCTAAAGGTTTATAGACACAGTTAATAAATTCGAATCAATTGTATCTATGTAGTTCACATGTCCTTAGCAACCAATTAAAAATCAACAAATGTTTATACAGTTAGAGCTATTGAATACTTTATAAAGTATATGTACGAGTACAAGCAAATTTGCATATTCAAAAAAACGTTTATTTATATAATATGCATTATTTTATTATAAAATAATAAATACTAAAAATTAAACAACACCTTGAATACCAACTAAAATCAAAACTATGCAATTGCAATTTATAATTAGTTAAAAATTGGAACCTATTTGAGTACATTTAGAATGCCAATTAGAAAAGCATTACACTTAGAATAATATGACTCTCAAACTACTTATCAAAGGGTCAAAAGTACATTTTAGTTGCCTAAATCTTCGCTTTCTTTTTGACCGCAAACACTTTTTTGGAAATAGATTTACAAAACTTCTTTAAGTTTTCATTTTGTGCTTCTTTTGCCTCTTTACTCAAAAAGCATAGGAAACTCAAAACTCCCTAAATAATGAAGTGTCAGTAAGAAAGCTAAATAACAATGTGCACAAAATAACATGTAACATCTTACTGACATCAAGTTCAGGAATAAGAGCAAACTTTTCTGCATTCTAAAAAAGTCTTCTACCAGTGCTTCCATTATTTGATGACCCAGAGCCACCAGATATTGGCATATTAACTATTTGAATTTTTTGTTTTCTTCCTTGGATAATTTTCTTTTTAAATGGTGTAGACCACTTTTAATTTGTAGTTTTCAAGAATTTTAAGAGTTTGACCAATGTTATTTTGTAGTTAATTTTAAGGAAACATTCCATGCTTTTATTTCATGCATGAAAAGTTAAAAGGCCATAGCAGAGACCTATTTCTGTCAACAACATATTTTTAACTACTAAAAAAATTTGGTTTTTTATCTCAACTGTTGCCTGATTATAAATCCTTATGCTAGTTGATCAATCAAACCGAACTTTAGAACAAAATGTTAGTCTTTCAAGATCATTCATGAAATTGATAACTTGTTTCTGGTGCTTTAAGCGTATTGTTGTATGATCAACTAACGGTTGAAAGTTTATTTTTTCAGAAAAACTATCAATAGCTCATAATGTTTTTTCAGCACGACATTGTTATTTACTAGCACGAACATTTTTGTATGCAGGATAGAGGTTACAACATTTACTCACAGCATTATTTCTCAAGAGTAAGTAATCAGATTTGCTCATATTATTATCTAATATGAGTGCTAGAGCTTTTATAGAGTATTTTGAGCATGTTCTAAATCAGACGGCTGCTTAACAGATAAACTTTAATCTACTTTCACATTAATTCTTCTGTCATCTTTAAAAAGATTAAAACTATCTGCTTAAAACAGTTCATTTAAAAAACTTTTTTGATGAAGTTTCAAATGATTTCACATGCATACTACTTACTATAGATTTTATTTAACTATCCAAATTTTTTGATAATTTAACAGTCTTTTTCTTAGGTTGGAGTTAGGAATGAGGTTGCAGGAAGTTTTCATCAACTCTTCAACTTAAAGACCAACGTTTACAATACTCTGGGAAAAATGTATATATATGTATATATACATATATATATATATATATATATATATATATATATATGTATATATATATATATATATATATATATATATATATATATATATATATATATATATATATATATATATATATATATATATATATATATATATATATATATATGTATACATATATATATATGTATACATATATATATATACATGTATACATATATATATATGTATACATATATATATATATATATATATATATATATAGTATACATATATATATATATATATATATATATATATATATATATATATATATATATATATATATATATATATATATATATATATATATATATAAATATGTATATATATATATATATATATATATATATATATATATATATATATATATATATATATATATATATATATATATATATATATATATATATATATATATATATATATATATATATATATATATGTACTTGTTATTTAAAAACATTAAAAAAAAATTAAAGAAAAACCATCTTTCATTTTACAATTAAGTGCTAGTATCTGCTACTTTTTTTAAATCAAGTATTAAAAAAAGTAGCAGATACTAGCAGCATGATAAATAATTTTATGAAAGCTTATATGTAGAGCCTTCAAAAAACGTATAAAAAATAAGGGCAAAATACAGCATAAATTTTTCCTTGTTGTGCTTTCAAAACATGAAAGGTAAGAATAGGACATTGGCTACCAAAACTTGTATTCAAAACTAGTTTAAAGATTTTTTTGAATTTTTTTTTTACATAAATTTTATAAAATAACAATTACTTGATCAGTTAATAAAAATATATAAAAATCATACCAAAAATTTATTCTACACTTTTGCTTTGTAAAAAACTACTTTTTTTCACTTTATCGCTATTTTTTTTGTGGAAAAACTTTACTTAATATGATTTTTTCCCGCGAATATATCCTTTTAATATCTAATTCAAATACTTTTGAGGTCCCAAATATATTTAATTCAAAATTTTATTTTTTAAAATTTAAGCTTTAAAACATTGATTTTTATAGTTTGTCCACCTATTGACCAACTGTGCAATGTTGAGAAAACTTTTTAACAAAAATGGCCTGCATTTCCGAAATAAATAAGATCTTAGATTTTAATAAGACTAAGGAATTACAAAGTTGGTTATAAAAAACTTTTGAAATATTTATGGTGAACTTCTTAAAAACAGTTTTAAAATAATTTTGGAGACAGTCCACATTTTGTCTAATTCATAAGAACTGTAAAACTATGTTGTTCATGTTTTGATGTCATATATCTAATTATTTGAAAAAAATTATGTCCAAAATTTATATATAACTTTTAACAAAAATTTAAATAATATAAATTATTGCCACTTTGTTGGGTTTCCAGATGATAACGTAAAAATATTATTTGGAGAACAAAATTTAAAACTATCTGCATGATAATGTCAGTTTTACATTATCCATTGACGATTCCACAGTGTGAAAAAAAATATTTTTTTAATAAGCAGTGTTCATAAAAAATTCAAAATAAAAGATATTCCAATATGTTTGCGAATACTGCGCTGATCAACGAGCTCCCTTAAAAATCCAAGATTAAGATTGTATTACAAAAAGATAGGTAAAACAGAAGTTTTTTAGTTGCATTTTATGTATACTATTTATATTTTTTATACTTTTTATTAGTATATTATTTAATGCAAAATTATTGTCTGATAATAATGCATATTTTAGATGCATAAAAGTTTAAATAAAAATTAGTTGCATTTTGGTTTGTCTTATGTTTCATTTAAAACTAATTATATGACATAATAGAATACTATAAAATATTATTATTTGTATATTTTTATTAGAAAAAAAAATTTATCTTTTGGGTTTTTCTGTATGTAATCATAAAGTCGAACAAAAGTAATTTTGAGTAACTTTGTTGTAAAAGTGACTTTTATATTACACTAAGTTTAGCTTGATAGTTTGATTAAAGTTAGTGACGGAAAAACAAGGAAACTTCGTTTTCACGAATACCTGAAAGTTAAAACAATTATTAAAAACCGTTAATTACCAGAAATTCGAAAAAAAAATAGAGTAAACATAATTATCATTTTATTTTTCATAAAAAATTGGTAAACTTTTGAGGAAAATTCATTGTCAGTTTTTTTATACTATTGCATTGGCAATTTTTTTCATACATCATTTTTAATAAACAAACATTCACTTTGTATATTTTCTAATAACTTAAAAAAGAAAAGAAAAAGAAAAGTATTGAAATTCTTACATATTTCTACTTGCATATAGCTTTTTTAGAAATATTTAAATGTTATTTTTATAACATTTTTGTTTTAATTTAAAGGAAGTTACGCTCTATTTGTATTTTTCCTATTGAAGTTTTTATTATAAGGGGTTTGAAAACGGACCATAATGTTTTCTTCTCGCGTTAGCCTTATATATTTACATTTTTATTACTTAACTTTAGTAACTTTTTTTTATTTAATGGTAAAATACAAAATCATTATTAAAAAAAAAAAATTAAGAAAAAAAGAACGTTATTAGCTGTTTTAAACTAAAACAAATAGTTTGAGTTAAAAAATGAAAAAAAAAAAGAAGTAAAAGATTGATTACTTTGTTTGACAATCAAACTAAAAAACGATAATTTCATAAACTTACCGAGGCTAGCAGTTGTTGACGAGACTAAAGTTAAAAAAAAAACATAAAATTAAGACACCAAAACAGAAAATTTCAAACTCTCAATTAATATATTTAACTCTGGAAATAACATAAATCAAAAACATACTAATGGCCGGAGATGAAGATAAACCTAAATATAGTGAAACAATATTCGTAATGTTTAAAATTGGCAACTAAATATTCCTAAAATATAAGTTTTATATTTAAACAATCAAAAACAGTAGTATACGGGACTAAAGTAACGTGATGAAGCGAGCAATAAACAAACTTAAAAATAGTAATTTAATGGATAATAAACAACTTTTCGTTAATAATGGCAAAAATAAAAACATTCAAATTACCCATCTCAAAATTTAAAAGAAAAAGAAAATTTGTCATTAAGAAACTTTTAAATGATTGACATACTCAAACTAAAACAATATTAATTAAATTATTTTAACAAACTATAGGATTTAAAGTTAAAATTAGGTATGTCAGGGTTAATCTATTAAAAAATTTTAATCTATTAAAAAATTGCAAAAAAAAATACGTAAGTCATATTGTTAACTATTCGATTTTATAGATAAGGTAAAAATTTTGAAATCTTTTTTAAACTAAAATTACTTTTGATGGATTTCTTTAAAGTATTGTTTACAAGTTTTATACTATTGTGCTCTGAAAAAAATCTTTTTTAGTTAAAAAAATAAATAAATAAACCGTAGTAAAATCTAATAAATAAGTATTTAGATAAAAATTTCATTCTCGTTGACGACATTGACTTTGATATTTTATTTAACAGTTATTTGAAAGTCAAACAGTCTATCTTTTGGTTCTTAATATTTATTTCAAAAAAAACAACTTATTGTTGTTTTAAAACATTATATTTAAGAATAACCAATAAAATTTAAAAGTTTTAGTTTTTGTTAAATAGGTTAAAGAATAACTTTAAGATGACTTTTTTACAAAAAAAATTGTTGTGAGGAAGAACTAATGTGTAATTAAATACTCCAAAAAAGGTTGGAGTATTTAATTACACATTAGTTCACCAACCACGTTATTTTAATGCTAGTGTAAATAAGTATATTCATCTGCTATACAAATTGAATTTATCTTACATTACAGTATATATATAATGAAGTGTAACTATGCATTGACTTTACAAAAAAAAAAAAAAAAATACATTAATGTAAAAGAAACCAAGAACCCACCATCTGGTATTTTGAAAATTTAAATACTATTCTCTAAATCTATATAAAACTTGTCTAAAAATAGCATATATTATCATCGCGCTCTTAGGTAAAATGAAAAAAAAGTAATATAAGTTTTCAATGGCTAATATTATACAAAAGAGTGAAAGTAAAAACATGTATAAAAAATTACGATAAATATTAAAATAAAAAAAGCTCAGAAAAGTTTTATTCTTTAAAGGCGTTTAAAATTTTTTTGTTTAATTTCTTTAAAATTTATTATAATAATACAATGATTTTTTATTATTAAAATAAATTTTAAATAGTAAAAAACTTACATGATTTAATTTTAAATTTATTTTTAACTTAAATTAAAAGAATCGATTTTAAATGGGCTTTTAGTGTTTTATTATTGATCTATTTCAAAATATTGAAGACAAATTAATATTTTTGTGTAATTAAAACCGCTTTAATGATATTTTAAAACTGATTAAATTTAATTAATTATCTCAATATTACATTTTTGTATGCACCTACTAAAACAAAATATCTTTTAAATAATAAGATTGTTCAATAAGTGCAGCAAAAGTAATTTTGAATACCTTAGTTATAAATGTTATTTTTTTATTATGCTTATTTTAGCTTGATAGTTTGCGTAAAGGAAGTGACAGAAAAAAGAAGCGCATTGGTAACTTTTTAGTATTATGTGCTCAACGTATTTAAGTTTGAATTATACATTTTTAAACCACAATGACATTATTATCAACATTTTCATACTATATCGTTAGAAATTTTTTTTGCAAATCATTTTCAGTAACTAAACAAACATTTAGTATATTTTTTAAAACGATTAAAAAAATTTAAAAAAACTAGTATTGAAACGCTTTTATACTTCTATTTGCATATACCTTTTTTAGAAATATTTAAATGTTATTTGGCATAGCATTTGTGATTTAGTTGATCGAATTTACGTTTTATTAATATTTTTTATATTGAAATTTTGATTTTAAGGGGGTTGGAAAGAAGACGAGTTTTGTCTTCTTCATGTTCATGCCATATATTTCTTAACATTTGTTGCTTAACTTTTTTGTTTTTTTAACTTAATAATAAAATACAAACTTATTATTTAAAAGGAAAAAATGAAAAACTATAATAGCGGTTTGTAACTAAAACAAGTGGTTTAAGTAAAAAGTTAAGAAAGAAGTAAAAGAAAGACCGCTTCATTTTACAACCAAATCAAAAAAAAGTTTTATAAACTTACTCGGGCTAGCAGTTGTTGACGAGACTAAAAATAAAAAAAAATAATGAGTTAAAGCCACAAAATAAAAAAATATACAATCGTAGGTACTGCATTACAGTTTGGAAATAATATTAACAGAAAACTTACTAGTGGCAGAAGACGAAGATAAACTTAAATAGAGTAAAACAAAAATCATAATAAGAAAAAAACAAACAAACAAAAAAGCAATTCAAAATATGCAACTTAATATTCTTTAAAAATATATTTTATATTTGAACGATCCTAAGCAGAAGTATACAGGAATAAAATAACACGATGAAGCAAGCAATAAACAAATTGAAAATATATTATTTTGTGGATAATGTGGATAATGTGGATAATGTGGATAATTTTGTGGATAATGGATAATGTGGATAATGTGGATAATTTTGTGGATTTTGTGGATAATGTGGATAATGTGGATAATTTTGTGAACCCTGAGCATCCTTTAGTAAATAATAACACATGAAACAATCAATTTACAAATTTGAAAATTTAGAAGAAAAAGAGAATAGGTTATAAAGAAACACAAATGATTAATAGAGTCAAATGTAAACAATGATAATCAAAGTAACTTAACAAACTTTAGCAATTAGATAAATAAAAATTGGATGTCCGCATCACTTTGTTTAAAAAGATGCAGAAAAACTACGTATATGACAATATAATTATTTGATTACGTAGATAAGGTAAAAGTTTTACAAACTTTTTTAAAAATAAAACATGAAAGAATCTATTTTATTGATGACGTTTCCTACAATGAAAGAAAAAAAAATCAGAGAGAGATTTCTTAATAAAAAAATATGAAATAACTTAAAAGTTAACTTTTAAGTATTGTTTACTAACTATTATGCTTCTTTGACTTTAAAAATAAGATTCTTTTTCAATTGAAAAAAGTAAATAAAACGTTAAAAAACAACTGAATAAATTTTTTGACGAATTGGTCATACTTAGTGACGAAAATGACTTTGATATTTTTATTCAAGCATTATTTAAAAGCAAAGCAGTTATTTTTTAAAAGTCTTGTCAATTTTTAAAAATAAAAAAGACTGACATTATTTTTTATTTTGAAGCATGACTTTGAGTATTTTTTTTACCATAACTTGTTGTAAGTTAGGAAAAAATAAAGACGCAGTTGGAATATTTAATTAAACAATAGTTCATTAACCACGCTATTTTGATGCAAGAGTAAGAAAATATATTCATCTGCTACTCAAATAAATATATCTTACAAAACAGTCAATGTATAACTAAAAGTCATTATGCATTGACTTAACAAAATAACAAGTCTTAACAAAAATGACAAACTTCAAAAAAGATATCTATTTATCTATTTATATACATAACAAGACTTGACAAAATAAAAAACAAAAAAACAAAATATAATTATGTAAAAGAAACTATGGAACCACTATATGGTAGTTTGAAAACTTTAATATTGTTCTATAATTTTATAAAAAAACTGATCTAAAATCTACGCAATTTATATTTGCTGTCCTTTTGTAAAATAAAAAAAAAATCGTAAATAAATATGCAAAATCTAATATTATACAAAAGTTTGTAGCATAAAATTTAAATTGAAAAAGATAATGAGAATAATAAAAAAGCTTAAGCTCATAAAGTTTTCATACTTTAAATTCGTAATACAATGTTTTTGTATTATTAAAAAAGATTTAAATTGTAGAAAACTTACATGACTTAATCATTTTTATAAACTTTTTTAAAACAGTTAAAAAATACTAACAAACAAACAATAATGGCAATATAAGCGTTTTATAAAATATTGTTTTAAATAGTCACTGAAAAAGATTAAAAACTGATGGAAATTTAAATATTTTATTATTTTATTCATATTTTATATGTATTGTATGTATACTTTATTTAATGCACAATAGTATCTAATAATAATGAATATTTTAGATGCACAAAAACAACAAACTATACATCAGAATGATGTTTATATTGCTTATCATAAGGAGATGGTTTCCATTAGAGTATAGTAATCTGCATTTCTGAATTATTTGTCTTATTTTATTAGTTTAGAATATCTATCTACTTAAAACTGTTGTGTTAACAGATTCTGAGCAAGAAAGAGGAAGTAAGAATAATATTTTCTCTTAAGCACAGCCTAATAAAAAAATTTATAAGGAAATAGTATGTCAGTGCAACTGAAAAATATTGTTTTATGTTTTTAATTTTCTAAAGCTAGATAAAAATTTTTTTTTTGTCAATTTTCATCCAGTATGATATACTAATAAATCTCGGCAAACTTGACTATATTCCAGGCGGGGTTGTGCACTGGCGCCTGGTTGTACTCAATAAGCGTTTGGTAACATAAATAATAGATTTCCAAAAATATTTATGCAACTGACAGTAAATGAAAAAAAAACAAACATTAAATTTGTCAAGATAGGTTTTGAAAACTGTTAATTAAGTAGTTGCATTCTGTATTATCTCAAATTTTATTGGTATAAACTATTTGACATAATACAATATTATAATATATTATTATTAGTAAATTTTTATTACAAAAAAAATTTTTTTTGAGTTGTTCTAACATGTTTTATTATTTTTTTAAATGAAAAATATATGTAATCATAAAACTTAACAAGAATATTTTCGAGTAGCTAAGTTGTATATTTTATATTTTTATTTCGCTAAAAATTTGATTAAATTTTGAGACGTGAAAAAGAAAAGCATGTTTTCATGAATATTAAAAAGTTATAACAATGATTTTATTATTTATCAGATATTCGAATAAAATAGAGTAAACAATATATATATATATATATACATATATATATATATATATATATATATATATATATATATATATATATATATATATATATATATATATATATATATATATATATATATATATATATATATATATATATATATATATATATATGTATATGTATATATATATATATGTATATATATATATATATATATATATATATATATATATATATATATATATATATATATATATATGTATATATATATATATATATATATATATATATATATATATATATATATATATATATATATATATATATATATATGTATATATATATATATATATATATATATATATATATATATATATATATATATATATATATATATATATATATATATATATATATATATATATATATATATATTTTCGCTAATTCCAGCCTAAAAATTTAATCAAATTTTAGGCTGGAATTAGCGAAATAAAAAAGTATATTAGCAATTTTTTTTATATATCATTTTTAGTAATTAAACAAACCTTTACTTTTTAAAAAGTAAAAAAAAAAAAACTAAAATTAAAAAAAGTAGTTTTAAAACTCTTTTATATTTCTACCGGCATATACTTTTTAAGAAAACTTTAAAATGTTAATATATATATTTGAGTTTTAATTAATTGAAGTTAAATTGTATTTATACTTTTCTTATTGAAATTTTCCTTCTAAGGGTGAAAAACAAAATCATTGTTAAAAACAAAAATAAAAGAAAAAAAAAATTATTTGCGGTTTTAATCAAAAACATGTGGTTTGAGTGAAAGAATAAAGAAAAAAAAAAAAAAAAAAAAAAAAGAATGATCGTTTCATTTTACAACCATTTTAAAAAGTAATAATTTCATAAACTTACTGGGGCTAGCAGTTGTTGACCAATCTAAAAATAAAAAAAAATAAAAAAAATTAAAGAAACAAAATAAAAAACTTCACACTCGCTGTTGTTGCATTACAGTTTGAAAATAATATTAACTAAAAACTTACTAGTAGCAGGAGATAAATCGAAAGATAATTCGAAATATAGTTAAACATAAGTCATAATGAGAAAAATAAATAAATCAAAATTGACAACTAAATATTCTTAAAAAATGAATTTTGTATTTAATCGATTAACAGCAGATGTATACGGCGATAAAGTATTCTGATAAAGCAAGCAATAAACAAATTAAATATATAATTAATTAGTGGATAACAAACAACCTTTCGTAAATAATGGCACTTAAAAATATTGAATTTATCAACTATAAAGTTTAGAAGAAAAAGAAAATCGGTCATAAATAAACACTCTAATAATTTATAGGCTCAAATTTAAACAATAGTAATTAAAGTAATTTAACAAACTTTACAGTTAAATATGTTAAAGTCCGACGTGCAAACTACATTGAATAAAAAGATGCAAAAAACTACTTAAATCATAATATAACTCTTTAGTTTCGTAGGTAGGGTTAAAATTTTAGAAATATTTTATAAGTAAAAATTGCACTTTCTTTATTTAAGTTATTAAGGCCCATTGCAACTTAATTTTATCTGCCTTTGAAGATAAAATTAAGTATGACGTTATACATTTTTTTTTTAATTAAATCTCTTTTTAATCAAAAATAGATTAAAGAATTATAATGCAAGTCTTCTAATTTCCTCTCAAAAATTATACAAAAATAGTTTTTTTTTTTAATTTGCATTCACTCCCAACTAGGCTGCAAGCAACCACTATTAAGTTAAGAGTTACTAGGAAAAAAATGAACAGAGTTATAGAGCAAGGAAACGGTTGACAGAAGACTTTAAAAGTTGAAGGTTGTATGGGTCAGGAAAACATGAAGATGAGAAAGAGTTCCGAAGGATTGAAGTGCGGGGAAAAAAAATAGATGAATAAAAGTTTTTAGAGCATGCAGGGACAGATACAGTAAACGAATGAAACTTAGCTGAATGACGAGTAAAACAAGAATCAATTTTAGTTAATGGAACTAGAGATGATAACTCCATTGAGCATTGACCATGATAGTATTTGTAGAAAAGAGAAAGAGATGCAACTTGACGACGATGGGAAATAGGCTCAAGGTTAGCAGATGCGTTTTTGGACCTTGTCAAGAAGAGAAAGTGAATCGTTAGAAGAACCAGCCAAAATATTTTTTTTTTTTTTTTTTTTTTTTTTTTGCATTCACTCCTTACAAGGCTGCAAGCAACCACTATCAAGTTGGGAGTTACTAGGAAAAAAAAGAACAGAGTTATAGAGCAAGGAAACGGTTGACAGAAGACTTTAAAAGTTGAAGGTTGTATGAGTCAGGAAAACATGGAGATGGGAGAGAGTTTCAAAGGATTGAAAAAAAAAATAGATGAATAAAAGTTTTTAGAGCATGCAGGGACAGATACAGTAAACGAATGAGACTTAGCTGAATGACGAGTAAATCGAGAATGAATTTTAGTTGATGGAACTAGAGATGATAACTCCTTTGAGCAGTGACCATGATAGTATCTGTAGAAAAGAGAAAGAGATGCAACTTTACGACGATGGGAAAGAGGTTCAAGCTTAACAGATAGTCCAGGTCCAACAACATTTACAATGCGTTTTTGGACCTTGTCAAGAAGAGAAAGTGAATCGTTAGAAGAACCAGCCCAAATATGACAAAAGTATTCCATACAGGGACGAATAAGAGATTTGTAGAGGCAGAGAATGGAATCAGAAGTAAGAAAATGGCGAGAACGATAAAGAGAAGCAACCTTAGCAGAAGCTAATTTAGCAATCGATTGTATATATGGTTTCCATGAAAGATCAGTAGTAAGCGATAATCCAAGAAGTCGTAAAGAGGACGACTCAGTAAGAGGATTGCCATTCATTAATATAGGAATGTTGACCATATTACGGTAGTTGTTTGCAGTAAGCAATTGGGTTTTTTTAGAGTTGAAATTCACAAGCCACTGTGAACCCCAATCTATTACTGAAGTGAGATCAGATTCAAGATTAGCTGCTTGTTCTAGGCGATCGAAAAGAGAAGAATTTTTGTCAAGGCAGGAGTATAAAGCTGAGTCATCAGCAAAAAGAGCTACTTTAGATGAAAGGTTACCAGGAAGATCGTTTATGTAGATAAGAAACAAAACAGGGCCCAGGATGGAACCTTGGGGAACCCCAGAATTTACTGGAAATAAAGAAGAGTGTTGCCTTCAAGGATAACTTTAATAAACCGGTTAGAAAGAAATGATTAGATAATCTCAAAAACTTTCCCAGAAACACCATATGAAGCAAGCTTATGGAGAAGACCAGCATGCCAAACTTTGTCGAAAGCTTTAGATATGTCGAGAGCAAAAGCCCTAGCCTCACCGCCTCCATCTAATGCACAATAAAATCTTTCAGTTACAGCAGTTAGCAAGTCGGCCGTAGAGCAAGAGGATCGAAAACCGTATTGATTGCCTGACAGTAGTTTATTTGACTCAAGATGAGATGTGAGGAATTTGTTGATCAAAGAATCGAAGACCTTGCTAATAACAGAAAGAAGACTGATCGGACGATAATTGGAAGGGTCAAAATTTTCTCCAGAGTTTTTGAATATTGGAACCACAGATGCCATTTTCCAACAAGCAGGAAAGCAAGACTCAGTCAAACACTTGTTAAATAGTTAAGAGAGAATTGAAGAAAGTTCTGGAAAACAATTCTGCAAGACTGTGACAGGAATGTTGTCTGGACCACAAGCTGTAGACGAGTTTAATTGAGATATGACTTTAGCAACAGAAGCCGGAGTGATTTGAATGTCTAACAATGGGTCAACCTGTTTGACTGGAATGGAAGGAAGAGAATGTCCATAAGATTCAAGAGTGGAATTAGAAGAAAAGTTCTTTGCAAACAGTTCTGCCTTATCTCTGGGAGAGGTAACAAGATCAGTCCCATGAATGAGAGATGGAATGTTAGATCTACCCTTGTTAACAATGCTGTTGAAGATTTTCAAAAAGTCTTTAGAGCCTAACTTCTGCGATAAGATGCGAGATTTAGTGAACTGAGAATAATGGAGTTTAGCATCAGAAAGCACCTTTTTACATCAATTTCTTGCAATAATAAATAGCCGTTTGTTCTCAAGAGAGTTGTTCTTTTGAAAAAATGAAAAAAATGGTTACGATTGGATATAGCAGCCGCACAAGAAGGAGAAAACCATGGAGTAGAATGAGGCTTGACTTGAAACCGACGCGAAGGAATAAAAGCTTCCATTCCAGCCTGAATCTAGGAGGTTACGTAGGAGGCGCATTTGTCAGCTGAGAGAGAAAAAACATCAGCCCAAGGACCATCACGAAGAAAATCACGAAAGGAATCCCAGTCAGCTTTTGGGTAGTAGTAGGTGCCGCGATGATAAGGTGAGCCCAAAAAAGAAGTACGAGAAGAAAGATTTATAGAGATCATTGCATGGTCAGAACCACCTAAGGGAGAAAAGAGAGAAACTGAACATAAGCTAGGGTCAGAGACAAGACATAGGTCAAGGAGTTAAGGTAAATGATTAGGGTTGTCAGGAAAACGAGTCACAAAGTTAACTATCTGAGTAAGAGATTGAGAAATGCAGAAGTTAAAGGCTTTAGTGCCAGCAGGATCAGTGGTGTTAGAGCCAAGCCATTCAGTGTGATGGGCATTAAAATCACTAACAACAACAATATTGGCAGAGGGGTAAAGAGAAAGGGCATTGTCAATTTGATCAGAGATAACATCTAAGAGAGTGCAATCATGGGAAGAAGGAGAACGATAAAGAACAAAGAGAAAGGTGATAGAGTGAAGAGGTGCTAGGCGAAAGCTCATAAAAGAATGGTCAAAGGACTCGAACCTGATTTCACGACAAATAGGGGAATTAATGCGTATGTATACCCCTAAACCTAGCATGTGAATATTGGAGTCTTTACGAATCAAAGGATAGTACCCATCAACACTGACATCTGAAGAAGGAATTCCAGAATTTAGATTTGTTTCACTGAGTGCAAGCAAATCTGGTGAATTTTGCAGGAGGTAAGACTCAACTGATGGAAAGTTGCTTCGTAGACCGCAAATATATGTAAAAGATATATTAAAATATTTAGGTGGTGGGAATGGTTTTTTAGGTTTTAAATTTTTGGTTACTTTGGTCATGATTTGGGTTTAATGAGAACTTGACTCATTCATAGATAGAGCACAGCCTCCTAATCAATGAGCTATGCAGTTGTCTTTGTCCTGTTAATTAACCCTAAGCCGTGACATAGGGCTCCTTATGTGGCCTTGACAATGCACACCAAAAGCATTAACAGGGGCACCATCCATCCGCAACATGGCACTGTTAATACTCTGATATTTTGCAGCTGTTGATGGAATCAGCCTCTCTGAGAGCTACCACAGAGTTCGGGAAACCTTACTACCAGCCGGCTTCAGAACCATTAAACTGAGTTTTAGAGCTGTACCCTCATATGGAGATAACAGGAATAGTTGCATAGCCATTATCAAGGAGGCATAAGCAAAATTCTATGAGTAGAGTCAAGGAGATCCAGCATTCATCATCCTAGGCAGGAAACAATGTAGCACAGGTTACATCTACGCCAGCCTAATAGATGAAGAAGGGGTTCGAGGCTGATTAGCAGAATTTTTCTACTTACCCCTAAAGTCTTTGCCTAGGAGGCCTTCTACAAGACAGTAGCTGGATGCAGTTAACATCTGCCCAAGATGAGTGTTTTTATCGAGACACCATCTCTAGCCTTTACTCAACCAAGAGCCCCAAAGCAGGGGAATTTTTAGTCGGAGTTTATTTCTCCTAGCCTTTGCCTAAGAAGAGCACACTCTGCATGGCAGCAAGGCTTGTGGCAGGTGGTACTGGGTTACGTGATACCAGTAGCAAGATTGGTCTCAATTATCCTGACCTGACCTGGAGTAGTTAAAAGGAGTTACTTCCCGCAACAGTACTTTGAGAAAACCAGGCATGATATTTTGGAAGTGCATTAGGAAAACACTGCATCTAACAAAATACAGGAGTCTAAGGTGAGTGTAGGTTTTGTAGTTGGAGTAAGTAGTTAGTTACTGAGCTCACGCTGCATTAGAGTATAAACAGAACACAAACAAACATAAATCAACTTACAGGTGAGTCAACACCGCGCCAGAAATTCAGACAGAACACAAACATACATAAAAAACATAAAAAACATAAAGTAAATTACGGGTGAGCGAACACCGCGCCAGAGGTTCAGACAGAACACAAACATACATTTAAAAACATAAAAAACATAAACATAAACATAAAGTAACTTACGGGTAAGCGAACACCGCGCCAGAGGTTCAGACAGAACACATACATACATAAAGAACATAAAGTAACTTACGGGTGAGCGAACACCGTGCCAGAAGTTCAGACAGAACACAAACATACATATAACGTAGATTACAGGTGAGCTAATACAGTAACTAAGGCACCTCCAACTATATGAAAAAAAAAAAAAAAAAAAAGAGAATTGCTATAGGCATGACTGATATTAGATAGTACTGATGACAGGAAGAACACTCCTTCCAGCCTTTGCTTAGAAAGCAAATCCTGCAAGGCAGCAGAACATGGAACAGGTTGCACTGGGTTACATGTTACCAGTAGCAGGATGATCATGAAGACCATACTCCTGACCTGACAGTATGACAATATGACAACAGTATTCCATACAGGGACGAATAAAAGATTTGTAGAGGAAAAGAATGCAATCAGAAGTAAGGAAATGGCGAGCACGATAAAGAGAAGCAACCTTAGCAGAAGCTAATTTAGCAATTGATTGTATATATGGTTACCATGAAAGGTCAGTAGTAAACGATAATCCAAGAAGACGTAAAGAGGAGGACTCAGTAAGAGGATTGCCATTCAAATTTAAAATATATTTACTTCGTTTAAAACAACAAAAGTTAAAAATATTTTTTTACAAATTTAATCGACCATTCGTAAAAAAGGAAAAAAGCGGCTTCATTTTTCGGATCGAAGTTAGACATCTACTTTACATAATATATTATTGATGCAAACTGTACTTATATGTTTATACACTTGATAAAGCTTCAGTGGAACAATATTTATTGCTTCGCTGAAGTATTTTTGAATAGTCCAACATATACTAGAGATCCGTTTATTATCGCATATAATATATGTGATAAATTAAAATAGATATATCTTTAGTCGTGGATATATATATATATATATATATATATATATATATATATATATATATATATATATATATATATATATATATATATATGTATATATATATATATATATATATATATATATATATATATATATATATATATATATATATATATATATATATATATATATATATATATTACCACATATATGATAATTAATTTATCTTTAATAATGTTTGCGCTGACATGATATAAAAAAATTCATTAGATGAACTGTTAACTGAAAACTATTCTTAACTGGAAAACATGTAAAAATGATTTTAAAGAAATGTATATCTGGAAAAGTGAGTTTATACTGAAGTAATAGTCAAAGCAGAGTTTCATATATGGTTTGTTTTTCTGGTGATGTTGTATTAAGTGATACTGAATATGAACCCGAACAGTGTATGTTATACAAAATTTAATAAGTGATGCGGCAAACAATATACTACTAATTCTAATACAGTCTAGAAATTTTGAAAAATTTGTCTTAGCAAATAATATCCAGGCATTAACTAGAACTTCACATTATATTGTGTTCATGTTGTATTTAGCAAATGTAATAGCATTAAGACTTACAATGGTTTGAATAGTTTTTTGTTCAACAGTAAAACATAGTATTTTGTCCTTTTCCAATGGCTATTGGAAAAGGAACGCCATGAAGTTATCAGAAAACATTTTTATTTACAAGATTTTGTTGCAGAAGTTTTAATTTAACAATCATTAGATTAGTTAATAATGAAAAACAGTATAAAGTTATTTTGTTTAAATTTGTTGGTGATGCTCCAGCACGTGCATTTGTTAGATATTGCTCGGGTCACACATCAAAAAATGAGTGTTATTGGTAAACTTCTGTGACAGAGTAATTTAAAAATTTATAATACTGAGTATTTCTGCAAATAGTAATGCAATTTGAAGAACTGATGCTGAATTTAGGTCAAATGCTTACTCATTGCATAATAAAATAGGAACAGCATATGATTATTAATAAATAGTTTTGTCCTTCATTTGCCTATCCTCAGTTTTATTTTTTGAAGTGTGTCGTCAATATTTTTATGATGTCTGATATATAAGCTTTTCTCAGAAACGACTGATTTTAAATCAAATGCTGGACATTGATCAGTCTACTGCTTCTGACTTAAACGTAAAAGAAATCTTTTTAAACTAGAACATTTAGAGGCAACAGAATATTGTCAATTTATCTTATTCAAGAATTATTGTGTTCGAGAAACTTTTAGAGAATGAGGTTTAAAATCTGTCTGTTGCATTTGCTGTAAATATAAGAACTTTAAACAAGGAAACAATAAATAATAAATTCTCAAGAAAAAATGCAAACTATATTATAGCTAAATTTGATTTGGCTTTTTAGATTCCATCTTCACATTAAGTAATTGTTTCTTTAAAAAATTAAAATTTTGCTAATTGTACATTTTATATTTTACACTGAAGGGTTTAAAAAATAAAGCGTTTATTAAATCATTTAATAAATTATATCATTTAATAAATGGTTTAATGGACGCTCTATTCTTTCATACTCCTCAGGTTAAAGTATAAAAATGTATTTAGCAAAATTTAAATTTTTAAAGGAAATATATACTCTATTTAAAGATCTAATCTTTACGTTGAGAGTGTTTACAAAGAAAGATGGAATCTATATGTATTGTAAAGTAATGAAACACTTCCTAAAGAGGTAGTGAAAAAATGATGTTATATTGTTTTTAACAATACTCTTGCAATATCTTAATATAAACAATTAAAAAACTTACTAAAATTATATATGCACAATAATATTTACAAAATGAACTCCCTAAAACAAATATTCAATAAAGTTATTGGTTGAATTCAAGTGTTCATTGTATTTATGTTAAAGATGTTAACGATATGTATATAATTCCAGCTGCTAATGATAAAATTTTTATTAAACAATCAAAAAATTGATACTTTTATATTTTTAGTAATCTTTGCTTTTACTTATCAAGTTATATAGTATTATGAAAAATATTAATTTCTTAGTAGTCTCATTAAGGATGACGATAAGGCTAAATAAGAAACAAAAAATACAGAAAAGTCAAATTAACACGATTAAAACTTTTAATATTTTTGTGGATATTGTATATGTCAAATTTTCAACTGGCTGCATATATTCAGATTTAAGTAAAAACATTTTTTTTTTTTTTAATATATTTCTTTTTTTCTAATATATATGTTTCTTAAATTTAAATCTGATATATATTTCTTAAAATTGTGGTCATGAAGAAGTAAGATTTAAAATAAAATCTAAAATTTTATTCTAAATTTTATTTCTTTATGATGTACCACCAAAAAATGAATGCAGTCAAATCTTTCATTAAAATGGATTTCAATTGTCTGTCTAATAGTTTAATTTATTAATATTACGTTGTAAAGTGTATTTTTAATTGTAAGAAATTGTAAGAAATAACACATTTATATAATGCAAGGTAAATTATACATGAGTGTACGATCGCAAGATTTTGGTGCAATTTTGTTATTATAAAATTAATATTACATGTATTTTTATTATTTTGTAAAAAATATAATATAGATGTGCATATTAAACACTGTACAAGTTAATTTAATAAAATTTTTAAGCGTTAGTTTTTTGTTATGATTTTTAGAAGCAATACGTATGGGCGTTGTTATAAAAATATAATAAAAACTTGTTTCAGACAAATGTTCTATGTTCAATAATCTACGCTTCAAAAACGTATTTCTAATGCGTGTTAGACTTGATGAAACGCCTAATATACATACCAGAATGATGCGTATTCAAACATGTTTTAAATGCGCATTTACAACTTAAAGTGCCGGCTCAGTTGTTTTCAAAATTGCAAAGGAAAAATTCTTAAGCATTTTTAAGATCGTGAATTAAAGCTCCCATTAAACGCAGTTGAGTAGAATGTTGTAAAACTATTGTATAGAGTTTTTATTTATCTGTTGTTAAAATTTTATATGCATTGAGGAATTATGCTGTTTGTAATATGCAAATGTTGGAAAATGATAAGTCAAATCAGTTTTTATTATACCTGTAATAAAGCAGTTATTTAAATAACTATTAGTAGTTATGTCATTGAGTAGAATCGAAGAACTTTTTGTGATCCTAGATGGTTTATTTAGTTGATATGAGATTATTCGTATGGAATAGTTGGAATGAGATTGTTTTGTAAAAGTGTATTAACAAAACATTTAACCCTTTAATTTGACACATAGTTCAAAAGAATAATATTTAGGTCACCAAAAAAGTAAGTTTTTTGAGATTAAAACTTTGATTAAAAAAGTTTGTTTACAAGTTTTAAAAATTTTTTAAACTATCCGTTGGCTCTCTATAAACAGCATCAAAAATATTTTTAAAATTTGATTTAAGGTACAATTACTATCAATGGGCAATTTTTTTTGAGTTTAGTGAGTTGATAAGTAGTACAATAATTCAAATTGAAAATTATGTTTGTCATATTTACACCAAGTCTCTACAATACAAATTATTTTAAAATTGTGACTTAATACACGCATTAAAAAAATATATATTTTTCGAAGTTTTATTTATACTTTGAATATTATTATTTAAAACTGAAAATACATTTTCATTTTGTTGAAGATAAAGTTTAGAATTAGAATTTGAATAGTATTAGCTTATAACTTTAGTTAAAAATATCTAAATACTGAGATATTATCACAAATAGTGACAATTTCATTTCAAAGTTTAGCTACTAAAGTATCATCCATTTTAAAACAAACAATAAACCAAAAGAAGGAAAAGTATATATATTTATTCTTATATAGTAATAGTAGAGAGTTTCTCTTTTCATAGCGGCTTAATTGCAAATGACAGTTTAATGTAGGAGATTACCGCGTAATTTCCAGACTCACGTTCCTTTTTCGCTCTCTTTTTCTCTTCTTTATTTCTATAATTTTAGTACTAAAATCTTCATTTATAAAGATTTATTTCTTAATTAAGTTTGAAGATATTTTGAGTATATCAGCTTATCTATTAAAAGTTAATATCTTTAGAACTATTATTCAATGCTTTTTACCGTCTCTTGCTAAATATATATATATATATATATATATATGTATATATATATATATATATATATATATATATATATATATATATATATATATATATATATATATATATATATATATATATATATATATATATATATATATATATATATGAATATATATATATATATATATATATATATATATATATATATATACATATGAATATATATATATATATATATATATATATATATATATATATATATATATATATATATATATATATATATATATATATATATATATATATATATATATATATATATATATATATATATATATATATATATATATATATATATATATATATATATATATATATATATATATATATATATATATATATATATATATATATATATATATATATATATATATATATATATATATATATATATATATATATATATATATATATATATAGTTATATATATATATATATATAGTTATATATATATATATATATATAATATATATATATATATATATATATATATATATATATATATATATATATATATATATATATATATAAATTAGTAGAAAATCACTTAGCAAATATTTTTCTTATTTAATACTGTGTTTTATCAATAAAGACTCATCAGAAATCTTTTTTGATTATGAGTCTTTATTGATCAAACACAGTGTTAAATAAGAAAAAAATTTTGTTAAGTCATTTTCTACTAATGTGTAATTGCTCTGTTCTTTTAAGAATCTTGAGCACTCTTTTTGTAGAATATATTTTAAATTGTTTAAATATATATATATATATATATATATATATATATATATATATATATATATAATATATATATATATATATATATATATATATATATATATATATATATATATATATATATAATATATATATATATATATATATATATCATATATATATATATATATATATACATATATATATATATATATATATATTTATATTTATATATATATATATATATATATATATATATATATATATATATATATATATTTATATATATATATTCATATGTATATATATATATATATATATATATATAATATATATATATATATATATATATATATATATATATATATATATATATATATATATATATATATATATATATATATACGCCGAGAGTTTATCCCTGTTGACGTGATGACTCTCGGCGTACACATGGTGCCTTTAGTATTTATTGGTATTTTATGTGTGAAAAAGATATTTTAAACTTCTCTGCCTTAATATTGATAAAAAATAAATATTTTTAAAACACTGCTGTAAGTTGAAGTCTAGAAATAGTAGACACATTTGCAAATCACATTAAAGATTCTTTTTACTAGACATCATCATAATTTATTTGACTGGCTCAAATTAAATAATTTAAATTTTTTAATCTGCTCAAAGTATATTTCAATTTTGAGAATGACTATTCACCAAGATGACCAAGCGACATTTGATGGGGATATGTCAACGCCAATTTACAAACCAAAAATAAATTCGAATGCGCAAGAATATGCAAATTGAACTTCTGGAGAACAAAGTAACAACAAACAGTTTTTTTTTTCAATGATTTGTATTTATTTTTTGTGGCTGATACAATTTTGTACTGCCGAGATTGTTTTTGGAGACAAAGTCTAATACTTTCTTGTAAAACAGAAAATTGTAATTATCTGCAAGAGTTGTATCAAAACATTTCCTTCTAAAGTTCAATAATTCCGTTTGAAGCTGGTCTTTTGCTACACAAGCATCAAATTTTATAAGCAACCCACTGAGATGTTGCAATGCGTCACTAGGTTTTTTTTCACTATTTTTAAAAAAATTTCTTGGATTTAAATAAGACTTATTAGCGTAAAAGCTACTATTCTCAGAGAATCTCTGTTTTAAACTACTGATTACTTGATGAATTACCATGCTGTGAACATTGACATGAAATTTATCTTTCAAACTTTTAACCATTTGGTTAGCCTTAATTCTTTTTTCTTTCAAATCAGTTTCTTAGTAAATCCTTTACAGGTGTTTTCAAATATCAATAACTTCTGTTTCTTGACTGGAGGTTTTGATGAGAAAATACCCACATACCTTAATAAAAGCTCTCTCTTTCGCTCATAACGGGTTTTACCGATTACAGGTATATATTTTAATTTGATATATTTTAATATATTTTAATATATTTTAATTTGATAAACTTATACCCAAACATTGAAGCGTAAATATGATTCCAGTCGAAATACTGCACATGTATTTAAAACGCCAAATAAGGTAGCAGCCTCTACCTCTATTTCAGTTAAGTCAACCGTTTCCCAACTTAAGAATAGGCATAACAGCATACATAAATCTTGTTCGGGAAGGCGGTATTAAACTAGGTATTGAATCCATTGTATTGACCTTGCATATTGGAAGCTTCATTGATGGTATTGCCAATACATTATTTTTTATCAATGCCTACCTAGCTTTTTAAAAACACCACAAACCAAATCACACATTCCTTTTCTAGTTGTTGGTGCGCATTTGACTATCGATATTACGCGTTCATGTAGGTTCTGTTACATATCGAATAACTATAGAATCCTGTAAATTAAAATCTTGTGTGGTATCTATTTGAGCACTAAAAATACCGGCTTCACTTATTTTTTTTTGCCATCATGCTTGTTAAAAATTTGTAACGGTTAGAGTAGGATTTAGGGTTAGGGTTGGATGTCCATAGGCCTATTAAAATCTTCAAAAATGAATAAAATCTGTATGAAAAATATAAATAAAAGACGTATAAAAATACGATAATATACAAAATTTATAAAAATCTATTTGAAAAAACCATAAAAGACTCTAAAAAAATATATATTACGCAAAATTATTAGAAAAAACAAATAAAAAGACGAAAAAAACATGGCATGTAGTTAATAAAATAATTGGAAAAAATAAAAGTATTAAAAATATTCTTCCAGAAAAACTTATGATTAATAAAAAACTAGTTTATCAAAAATTTTCTTTTGCTTAGAGTCTTGTCAGCTTCTTTGGTAATATTGGGCCGAACTTAGGTAAAACAACTCCGCTGAGCTCAACAAGTTTTGATTTTTATTTAAAAAGAAATAAAACGCATATGGATGAATCTAATCTTTAAGTTTGCAAATTACGAGATGCTTTTAATAATCTTGAAAAAAATAAAAGCGCAGGTTTTAGTCAAGTTAGCGCTAATGTTGTAATATCTGCACTTGATGTCATTGAAACATCTTTATAACATATCTTTAAACTTCCTTTAAAATCAGGTGTTGTTCCGAATGAAATAAAAGTTGCCCGAATCACACCAATATTTAAAAACAGAGATGACTCCAACTTTTTAAACTACAGACGGATTTCATTCTCGTCTTGTTTCTCAAAAATACTTGAGCGTATAGTGTACAACAGGCTTATGATTATCTGACAAAAAACGATATGTTGTTTAAAAAACAGTTCGGGTTCAATAAAAGCATTCAATCGAACACACAGTAGTCGAGCTTGTAAACGAAATATCAGATGCCCAAAACAACAATTATTTAACATTAGGAGTTTTCATTGATTTGTCCAAAGCCTTTGATACAGTAAATCATGAAATACTGCTAAGTAAACTTAAACACTATGGCATTAGAGATAAAAATTTACTTTGGTTTAAAAATTATTTAACAATCTTTTGGTTTAAAAATTATTTAATAATTTTTCTTTTACTCATTGCTACATAAGTTATGCAACGTTTGCATAATTTATGTAGCAATAAGTAATAGAAAAAACATTTATTTCAACGAATTTGGTCTAACAACTACTTAGTTTTGTACAGCCTAGTAGTTTTTGAAGTTTTGTTTTAGATAATATTTGCTCGCTCCACGTCAAATTTTCATCTTATGATACAAGAGTTATGAACAAAGAGGTTAATAAGTTTTAAAGGAATGAGTTGTTTTTCATGTATACGATGGAAGAGAGTATGTTTTGTGTTTTTTTAATACTTATATATAATTTATTCGCTATAAACCATTCTTTAGTTTAGCAAACTCTTTGTTTATTATTTCAAATGAATTAGAAAAATTAAAAAAAATAATAACTGCTTTAAATGAATAATTTAAATTAGTATTGTCTGCAAATAGGATTAATAAAATATGAATAAAGGCATTACGGATCCACGTGTGATATTTGTGAACAAAAATAACATTCTTCTCGTAGTTACGCATTAGGCGGCGGGAGTGTCGTATCCTCCTGATATGAATATTATTGTAATTTATACTTAATATTTTATGTTTAAACGGCCCGAATATACGGTCGTTCTTCTCTTCTTGTTACATGCTTGTAGAGTATTGTATTGAATATATACGCTGATAAATATCGTGTTATTTTTTGGTATTTATAACATCTTAGTTAATAGAATCACTTACAAGATTCTACATTGGAGCCCACGTATATATTTAGAACTGTTTAGTTAATTTTTTGAAGTTGTTTTACATTTGATGCAAAAGATTTATGTAGATTTTACCACAAAAGTTTGTTTAGAAAATATTTGGTCGCCATATTGAAAAAAAGTATTATTACAAAACATATATTTGAGGATAATTTATTTACAAATTATGTCTCTAACTAACAAACGGCAATTTAGGTCATGTAATGTTAATTCCATAAAAAAATTGTTTGAAAAAGCATTCGCCTGCATGGAAACTTATAATTCTGTTGACAGTGCAGCAGAGGAACTAGCTAGTTTTCATAACACACTGATTAAAAAGTTTAAAAAAGTCGAACAATTTAATGAGGAAATTATATATCTTATTGAGGATGACGAAGAACTAGATATTGAGGAAGATACTTCAACCAAAATCACTTTATACTTATGAAGAAACATTTTATTGATTAGTAAATTTATAGAAAAAGAGAATTTTTTTCAAAGTCGATGAAGGAAGTATTTCTAATAAATTAAAATCTTCTGTTAAACTACCTTTTTTTTTTTTTTTTTTTTAACATCTTCACTTCCAACAAGGCTGCAAGCAACCACTATAAGAGTTGGAAGTTACTGGAAGAGAAAAGACTAAATCTGTAGAGCAAGATAACGATTGACTGATGACTTAAAAGACTGCAAATTATATGAATCAGGAAAGCAAGATGAAGGAAGCGAATTCCAAAGAACTGATGTTCGAGGAAAAAAACTAGAAGAATAAGAGTTTTTGAAGCACTTAGGAACAGCTTAATTGAATGGCGAGTAACACGAGAATGAATTTTAGTAGATGGCACAAGGGACGCTAGCTCTTTAGAGCAGTGCCCATTATAATATTTGTAGAAAAGAGAAAGAGAAGCAACATCACGACGGTGTGACAAAGGTTGGAGATTGGCTGCCAGAGCAGGTCCAACTATGTTTAAAATGCGTTTTTGCACCTTGTCTAAAAGAGAAAGGGCATCATTAGAAGATCCGCCCCAGATGTTAAAGTTCACCAGCCACTGTGAGCCCCATGCTGTAGCAGAAGTGAGATCCTTTTCAAGCTCAGATACCCCCTCCAACCAATCAGAGAGTGTAGGCTTCTTATCATGACAAGAGTAAATGGTAGTGTCGTCAGCGAATAATGCCACCTTAGATGTGAGAATATCTGGAAGATCGTTAATGTAAATTAAAAAGAGTATAGGGCCAAGGATTGAACCTTGAGGAACCCCTGAAGTTACAGGATGTGAAGAAGAGTGTTGTCCATCGAGGACAACTTTTATACTACGATTGGAAAGAAAGGACTCAATAATCTTAAAGATGTTACCAGCTACACCATAAGAAGAAAGCTTATGGAGAAGACCAGCATGCCAAACTTTATCAAAAGCTTTAGAAATGTCAAGTGCGATAGCCTTAACCTCTGTACCTCTATCTAATGCACGGTAAAACCTATCGGTTATTACTGTTAGCAAATCAGCTGTAGAACGAAAAGATCGAAATCCATATTGATGATCAGAAAGTAAGTTATTTGATTCAAGATGAGAGATTAAGTGTTTGTTGATTTAAGATTCAAAAACCTTGCTTATGACAGGAAGAAGAATAATGGGACGGTAGTTAGAAGAATCAGATCGCTCTCCGGAATTTTTGAAAATAGGGATAACAGATGCTGCTTTCCAGCATGATGGAAAACAAGACTCTGATAAGCACTTGTTAAATAGTTTTGAAAGTATGGATGAAAGCTCCGGAGAACACTTCTGCAAGACTACAACAGAAATGTTGTCAGGACCACAAGCTGTTGAAGAGTCTAAGCAGGAAATTACTTTTGATACAGAAGCTGAAGTGATGCGAATGTCAAGCAAGGGATCAACCTGTTTGACGGCTATGTCAGGTAAAACGCAACTAGTGGAATCAAGAGATGATATTGATGAAAAGTTCTTAGCAAACAATTCAGCTTTGTCTTTAGGTGAGGTGACAAAGTCTGAACCATACAAGAGAGAAGGAATAACAGACTTGCCCTTATTATTGATACTGTTAAAGATTCTCCAGAAGTCTCGAGAGCCTAATTTTTGTGATAAGATACGATATTTAATGACCTGAGAATAGCGAGCTTTGGCGTCAGACAAAACCTTTTTACAATGGTTTCTGGCGATAGTGAACAGATGTCTGTTTTCTGGAGAATTGCTTTGCTGATAGATATGGAAGTAATGGTTTCGATTAGAAATTGCTGCAGCGCAATGTGGGGAAAACCAAGGAGAAGAGTGAGGCTTGACCTGGAATCGTCGAGAGGGAATAACCTCAAATATCTTTAAAACCTTTTGATGGCAGAAAAGTAAACTGGGTATCATTTTATGAGAATTTTGAATGTTCAATTATTAATAATAACAATTTATCTCACGTTGAAGGACAGGCATTATCGACTATCAAAGGACTTGCTTTAACTAATAATAATTTTGATCTTGTAATGAACTTACTCAAAGAAAGATACAACAACAAACAACAACTTATATCAACTCATATGAATTCTTTACTCTCATTGGATAAAATTACTAATATTAAAGATGTATCAATGCTTCTAAAAACTTATGACAACCTGGAAACTCAAATACGTAATTTAGAAAATCTTAATATTACTTCTTCTATGTTTGGTCCATTACTCATACCAATTTTGACGCAAAAACTTCCTGAAGAACTGAACCTAATAATATCAAGACAATTCTAAGGTAATGACTCTTGGGAAATAGAGAAAAATTTTGACATTTTAAAATTTGAACTGCATGCACGAGAAAATTCAATTCACAATGTTTTGCCACTCTTGTTGCCTCGAAGACTAGAGTGGCCCCTGTCAACAAAACGACTGTTACAAGACTGGAGTTAAAAGCAATGGTTTTATTGTGCTCCTTTGTTGTTGACTGTTAAAAGTGAATTTAAAAATTTAAACATAAACAAAATATTTGGTTGGACTGATTCTACCATATGTCTCCACTGGTTAAATAATTCTAATTAAAAGTATGAAGCATTCACAGAAAATCGTTTAGTAAAAATTCGTACTTTATTCCCAATCGAATTTTGGAAATATTTCTGGATAATATTTTGAACATTATTTCTAGTGGAATTCGTTCAAATTTATTTTGAATAACAGTCTTTGGTTTAAAGGTCCTAATTATTTTAATGACATTTTAATCCCATGGCCTGTTTATAATTTGTTAGAACCTAATGACGGTGAAGGTAACATATGCTTGTTAGCTACTGTCAAACCCTTGAACATTAATTAGGAATTTATTAATATTGACAGATTTAGTAGTTATGAACAATTAAATAAAATAACTGCTTGGGTTTTAAGATTCGTAAATTGCATAAAAATTTGTATTCAAAAATCTTGTGTCGTCATAAAGCCTACTTTATTAGCTGACGAAATTGAAAGAGCAAAGACACTCTGGGTGCAAAATGAACAACGTGACATCATGACAAACAAAAATTTTAAACAATTAAAAAACAACCTTGGACTTGGAGTTGTTGATGGAATTATTTGATGTCACGGTAGAATGGACAATGCTCAAATTCCAAGAGACGCTAAGTTTTCTATTTTTATTTCACACAGTAGTCGTTTGTCAAAGTTGTTGATTGTATATTTTCACAAATTAGTGAAGCATAATGGCTTAAAAGAAACTCTTTCCGAGCTAAGAACTAAGTTTTGGATTCCTCAATGTAGACGGTTAATAAATCAATTGAATGGCAATTCAATATACCATCTGCCCCGTGGTGGGGTGGGTTCTTTGAGAGGATGATAAAAACGGTAAAACGATGCCTCAAAAAAGTTGTTGGAATAGCTCGTTTAAGCTTCGATAAAATGTTAACCTTATTGCAAGAAATTGAAACTGTTTAAAATAACCGACCACTTACGTTTGTATATAATGAACCTTGTATAGATACCTTAACACCTAAACATCTTGTATTTGGACGAAAGTTAAACTTGAATGGAGTTGTTAGTGAGGATACTATTAAGCTAGATATAAACAAACGACACGATCACTGAAGATGTGTTCTTGATCATTTTATTATGCAATGGAAATAGGAATATCTTACAGAGTTAAGGGAATTTCATAAATCTCGACGTAATATTGGTTGTTTGGAAATAAATGTTGGTGACGCTGTCTTGATAGAAGAAGATTACTTTGGAAGACCGCAATGGTTGAAGAGATCTTAAAATCAAGCGACGATCATTCACAAGCAGCAACTGTTAGATATTTAGATGAAAATGGATCATTCAGAAGAGTTAAGAGACCTATAAACAAACTTATTCCACTAGAATATAAAATATAAATAAAGGCATTACGGATCCACGTGTGATATTTGTGAACGAAAATAACATTCCTCTCGTAGTTACGCATTAGGCGGCGGGAGTGTCGTATCCTCCTGATACGATTATTATTGTAATTTATATTTAATATTTTATGTTGAAACGGCCCGAATATACGGTCGTTCTTCTCTTCTTGTTACATGATAGTAGAGCATCGTGTTGAATATAGACGCTGATAAATCGCGAGGTTAGAACTATTTTGTTCTATTTCCACATTTTTTTTGTTTCGAGATAAAACGATTTAAAAAATAAAAACTTTAGGAGACGTCATATAAAAAGATTTTTATTACTTATGTTTTTTCCGAAACTTTTTTGATTTTAACTTAGGTTTTAATATAGTAGAAAAACATTATTTTGAGGTACATTACACAATTAATAACTCATTTTTTTCAAAAAGTGGAGATAGAACAAAATAATTCTAACCTCACGAAATATCATGTTATTTTTTGATATTTATAACATCTTAGTTAATAGAATCACTTACAAGATTCTACAAGGATTGAATATACAATATTTGATAAATTACTCAAGTCATTTTTATAAATGAGAGAAAAGAGAGGCATTATATTGATCCTTGCGGAACGCCGCATGTACTTTACGCTAATTTCTGTTTTTCCATCATTAAATAAGATGTACTATTTCTTGTATGTTAAATAACTTATAAACCAAACTAGGTTAGAATTTTTAATACGATAATTTTTTAGGTTTATATAGAAGAATATCTGTCAGGGTTAGGGTTAGGGTACCTCAGTACAGGGTTAGAGTTAGTGTTACGGTAGGGTAAGCAAAGAAAATGAATTAGTAAATTCATTTTCTTTGCTTGGTGTCATTATTATCAGCAAATTACGTTTTACCAAACACATAAAAGAGATAAAAGCAAAAAGCTTATAAAAAATTATTCTCAATAACTATTTTATTTGGTCTTGTCTTTAAAGTTCGTTTACAATTCTTCTAAATATTTATTCTTTCTACCTTTGATTACTGTTCTAGTCTTATAATTGACCACACAAGAAAAGAAATTCAAAGCCTTAGGAGTGCATACTGTATAACTTTATTCCTTCTACTCAAAATTATTATTCAAAACAAAGATATATTTCAAATAAACAACAACTTAAATCATACAACCTACACAGTTTTCATCATCGATTTACATGCAGAGCACTACAACTATGCAATAAAATAATTTATTGCAAGAAACCGAGTAACTTATTTAAACAATTTAATTTTATTAAAACTGATAAAATCAAGTACAATACTAGAAGTAAAAACTTTTTAAATTTCAAAGTATCCAACAAACATGAGGAACAGACATTTAAGACTTTTTTCATCAATATAATTAAAATGCATTGCAATAACAACATTATATTAAAACCAAAAGAATTTAAGGATCTATTTTTAGTAGATAGATTAAATAACTATATCGACTTTTACATTAACGAAAAAGTTAGAAAAAAAGAAAGAATAAACATTATTTAAAATTTTTAATATCCTATATATTGTATATATAATAATTTTTTATATTACTTTTATCTTATACTAAACATCTATTAACAAGCAATGGTAAAAGACATATAGTCCATTGAATAGAAGCTAAAAAAAAAAAAAAATTAAACAAAAAACTTGTCAGCTTCATGTAAAATTATTTTGTCAAAAGTTTTCTTTCCGTTGTAACAAGTCTATAAATATCTTAAACATAACATGTTCAGATAAAACTTATCTGGGCACAACTATATTTTATGCATCTAATATGCATCTAAAATAAATCTGAAATTTCTCCAACTAGAAGTCTCTTTGATTTCTAATATAAGTATACGCTTAAGTATATTGTAGATGCATATACTTTAGTATACGTATTTACAATAGTTACAAATTAGATGGTCCAAAAGAAATTTACATGGTTTATTTAAATTTACAAATACTACTTAAGATGTTCCAAAAGACGTCTATTGCTTGCTACAACATTGCTTTTTATTTGTCAAATAACTTTTGAAGCAAAGTAATTTATTACTATAGCAAGTTTTTTTTATTAGCATATTGTGTCTTACAATATCAAAGGTCTTTGACATATCAATGAAAACTCCTAATGTAATCCTAATCCTATTTCAACCACAGCACCTTCAGTTAAACATTTTTTTTCAAAACCAAACTATTTTGAATAAAATATATTGTTTTCTGATTAGTTATTAAAAAGCTTCTTAAACATTATTTTTTCAAGCATTTTTGAAAGACTCGGTATGATAGATAAAAGATTTATGAGTAAAAAAAATGGAGTCATTGCCAGGCTTAAAAACCGGTGTGATTCGTGGAATTTTTACTTTTTCCGGGAAAATAGCTTTTTAAAAGTGTAAAGCACAACAGATTTTAAAACATAAGCCAACGTTAATGTTATCAAATCCAACACTTTTGTTAGTTTAAAGATTATAAAATTTGGTTTGCAACTCAGTATCAGATTAGGTTCATCCTTACCATTATCGTAACTTTGTAAATAAGATTCAAAGGAAGTTAAATTCAGAGGAATTTTCAATGCCAATTTAGACCAGCATTATTAAAGTAACTGTTGTTTTTTAACGGAATATTTGATTAATCATAAATATATTTCTCATAAATTATTATTTTTTACGGCAGAGTGTTCCTCGCATGATTATTTTTACTGACTACTTCTTTCTTTGCGTAAAAAAAAATTTTAGATTTTTTTTTCGTTTTTTTAAATATATTTTTATGGTTTTTATATGTCATTTCTTTTTTTCCTTGAAGTATTTTTTTATTTAAGTTTTTATCATGCAAATGTTTTTCCTTTCATTATTGCCTCCCAGTCGGTTATTATAAACGTTATTAGTTATTATAATATCAAAAAGTGTAGAACAGGTGTTAGTCACTCCTGTAGGCTTGTTTGTGTCGCAATTAGATTATTTTGAAGAAAAATATTTATAAAATTTTTAGCATTATTATTTGGATCATATTTTTTTAAATTTATGTTTAGATCCCCAGTTGATAAAAATACTTACGCCCCTACAAGCACCATATTTACATGTTTGGTTATTGATTTTTAATAATTTAGGTCAACATGTGCATTTGTTTCACTACACTTACACCAAGTTTATGTATTACAAATATTTTTTAATTAATTTCAACAAAATTTTTCTGTTTTTGAAAATTTTCTTTTTAGTTTCAAACACTAATGCAAATTTAATCTTAAATTGATGCAAATTAATCAAATTGAAGAAAATGTTTCATTCTTTTGTTGATATTGGAATGACAAATACAATGTTTAGTATTGGCTTTCAAATACTTGTTGATTAAAAGTATTAAAGTCAATCTTGCCACGGTCGTTTACAAGCGCTATGTTTAGGTACGCATGCATGAAAAAATGCTTCAAAATTTTTGAATTTTTAAAATGGCTACGGTTCTTAACTACAGAATATATTTTATATGGCAACCGTGTTATATATATATATATATATATATATATATATATATATATATATATATATATATATATATATATATATATATATATATATATATAAATAATATACTTGTAAGATATTTTTTTTTTTATAATAATTTTAGTTTTTAGTTATGTTAATATTGATTTGATTTATCTGACTTACTTATTTACAGTTAAACAAAAACTGCAAAGTTCAAAAAATAACTAACTTTTCGAAGGAATGGCGTTAAGTCTGGAACATCTTCAACACATAAACTAATAAAGGAAACAGTTCTAAAAGTAATTCTACATTATATTTGCAGTTTGATTATTGTTTGTATAATGCTTTTGTGACATAATTATTATAGAGTTTTTACTTAAGTATACAGAGCAAAAGTTTCATTCTTTGCACAACTTATGTTAAAGAATTATGCAAATCTTGTATTGAAACTATTTTAAAAATTACCAACTCTTGTTTGTGAACGACAATTAATGAAAATGATGCTTCTGGGAGATCACAAATGCTATGATTGGAATATAACATTAAAAGCCAGAAATCAAACAAAACATTTTGGACATATGAGCATGTGAAATTTTATGCAAAAATGTTTGGGAATTGTTATGTTTCTGCAACAACATACATAGTGTAGAAGAAATAAAAAGAAAAGCAAAGACATTTCATTTTTTAATTTGTAACATACATATAATATATATATATATATATATATATATATATATATATATATATATATATATATATATATATATATATATATATATATATATATATATATATATATATATATATATCACAAAAAAATATGTGGCTTTTTAAATATTTAATTCAACATATGATTGGAACCGTTATTGCACTGTATTACAATCAGCTTATTTATTATCAAGATATTTTTTTAAATTTTTGGCAGCTATATTTAAAAAATATATATATAGCTGCCACCCCCTAATATATTTTATATGATAAAAAAACACTAGTTTTAAAGTTTTTTTGAAGAAAAGTCATTTTTGGAGTCCCTAAAACATATAGAGAGTTCCTATTATTATCTATTCAAAAAATCTTCAAAAGTGCATCTTGACATATCGGCTCAAATTAAGTGAAATCATGAAAAGTTCAAATATGAATAAAATATTGCTAAAAATATGTTAGATTTGACACCATAAAAAATGAATTTTATTAACTAAAATAGAAAAATGTCTGTTATTACCATCTTTTGGCAATATTTTTTTTGAAATTTTCATATAATTTTGCTTCACTTGAGACCTATTATGATAAAATTTATACATAATACTTATGATATGACCATTATGATATAATTTATTCATAATACACTGATTTAATTTTTTTTATATAATTATTAGGAACTTGTTATATTCCTAATAATTATAAAAAAATAATGGTCTTGAGGAAGTCATCAAAATACTTTTTTTTAAAAAATTTTTAAAAACCACTTGTTTTTCATTATATAAAACACATTAGGCATATACTGTTCTAAAAAGTTTTGTTTTGGAAAATCCTACTAAATGATAAATTTTTTTTTAACTTTAGATAAATATGTTTTATATTGAATAATATTTTTCTTGCTATTCTTCAACTTTATTTCAATATAAAAACTTACTTTTACTATTATGACTTTTTATTAATATACTAAAGTGTTTTTTACTTTATTATTTTTGTTACTATATATATATATATATATATATATATATATATATATATATATATATATATATATATATATATATATATATATTATATATATATATATTTATATATATACACGTATATACATAAAAACATTATTGTTGTAAATTATAATGTAACATATATATATATATATATATATATATATATATATACATATATATATATATATATATATATATATATATATATATATATATATATATATATATATATATATATATATATATATATAAATAGTCAGAAAAATAGTAAATAACAAAATAGTTAATGAAATTGCACTTATATAAGGAAATAGTCATAACAGTATATAAGGAAATAGTCATTAATATATAAGTCAGATATGTAAGGAAATAGTCATAACAGTAAAAACAAATTTTTACATGGAAAAAAAGTTGAAGCAATGACCAGAAAAATATCATACATATAAAACATATTTATCTGAAGTTTAAACAAAATATTATTGAAATCCTACAGTCAGATTTTTAGAAAATTGATTACAAATAAATAAACAAATCTATGATTTACACTAAAAAAGTATTAAGTAAAAATACAGTTTAACGCGCAAAGATTTTTGTTACCTCTATTTATTTACATTTTTGAAAATTTTTTATTATTTTATTGATTTACGTTAAAAATAAGGCTATATCATTGGCTTTTCAGAAATTAATTAACAAATAAACTGTTGCCATATAAAATATTCTCTGTAGTTAAGAACCGTAACCATTTTAAAAGTTCAAAAGTTTTTTGTATTTTCTTACGCATGCGTACCCAAACATAGCGCTTTTTACTAATATCTAAACGACCGTGTTGCCCCTGAGAATAATATTTCATTAAATTTTATTTGTAAGGTTTTACGCCATTTTTTTGTTTAGTTGTTTTTTTATTAAAAAATAATAAAATAAAATAAATAGAAGACATTTCATTTGTAAATAAGTTCAAAAAATCCTTCTGATTTATAATAAAAATAAAAATATTAAAATGCTTTAAAATTAATTTGGTTAATTATTTGGTAAAATGTTTAATAGTTTTAATATAAACTAAAAAACTGTTGTAATAATGTTTTTTGAGGGATAAACACTATTTAGAAATAAATAGTATTGAAAAGCGTGTAAGGAGAGCCTCTATTGAGTCATTTTTGGTAGATAAAAACTAAAATGATGCTCGCATATGATTCAAAATTAATTTTTATTATATGAAACAGTTTATTATTTATTATCTTTTAATATTATTATAAAATAACTATTGTCAGGTCAAGTTATCCTGCTACTGGTAACATGTAACCCAGTACAACCTGTTTCCTGCTGCCTTTCGCGATATGCTTTTAGGCAAAGACTAAAAGAACCCAATTCCAACTTAAAACAGCTTTGCTTCAGGTATCTTGGATGAATTAAGTCTAGTGAAAATGTCTTGATAAAAATATTCATCTACTGTCTAGAAGGCCTCCTTGACAAAGACTTACGGGTTAAAAAGATTCTATCTGTTTACCAGCCTTGCGCTCCTTCTTAATCTATTAGGCAGGCGTAGATGAGTTTATAATACATTGTTCCCAATAGAGGATGTAAAATGCTGAATATTTTTGTCTCAATGCATTGGTTTTTCTTGCGTCTCTGTTTTTATGATTAGCAACTTATGCTATTATCTTTTAAAGAAGGTGGCAGCTCTTAAACTCAGTTTTATAGTTCTAAGGATGGTTGGTAGTCAGGTTTACCAAACTCTGCCATAGCTGATTGAATCAGCACCTGTAAAATATTCAAGAATTAACAGTGCCATGATGCGCATCAATAATTTTCCTGTTTGTACTTTTGTTATAAAATATTAACCCCATGTTTGGAGCCCGTTATTACAGCTGAGGACCTTTTATTATAAATGAGGCAACTGCTTGGGCTATTAAATGAATTACTGAGTACAATATGTGTCTTGAGTCGAGTTCATTAGGAAATTCAAAAATAACTGAAGTACAAAAAACTTTGAAACACATATGCCAACGTTACCACCTAGTTCTCTAAGTATTTCCTTCACTAATATTCGCTGACTTCAAAGAAACTTTCTGTTGAGTGTAATCTCTAGCAATGTTCATCATATCTAACTGTTCATTGTGAGAACAATTAGATATGATGAGTTTGGCTGTCTCATCGTGTGATCTTAGTGTTGAAAGTTATCTAACTTTATTTCGGTAAGACTATAGTAATTACATGCTCAGCCTTAGCATTTGCATTTCCGCACTATTTAATTCTTTTGCTTTTCTCTTTGTACTATATTGCTCTCCTTTATCTCAAAAATGTTATTTCTGATCAAATTGACCAAGCTCTCTCTCTTTTCTGTCAGCCCAATGTTATTATTGTTAGTGACTTTAATGCCCATTACACTGAATGGCTTGGTTTAAGTGTCAATGACTATGCATACGTTAACTTTTGCTTTTCCTAATCTCTAACTAAAATAGTCTAAATCATCCTAATGTGCTTCTGAACACGGATTGATCTTACTAAAACTATTATCTCATTCTTTTTCATCATCAGAATCATCCTACCATCGTACCTCTTTTAATTACCTTATTGCCGACTAGGACTCTTTCCGTAATTTTTGTCGTCATGGCCCTTGTGTTGGAATATATCGTTGTCCTGCTGATAAATATGCGTCTAACTTGTCTACTTGGATTCAGGTTGTAATGACATTCGTTATTCTCTCCTGACAATTCCAAATCAAGCCTTACTTTTCTCCATTATTTTCCCTGAATTTATGCTGCTGCGATTTCAATTCGAACCTAGTACTTTCATTTCTATCAGCAAAATTCTTCTCCTGTAACAGATGTGTGTTTACTAATGCTAAAAACCATTGTAAAAAGATTATGTCTAAAGCTAAATCTCGTCTCAGGTCACAAAACAAAGTATTTCATCTGAAAAACTAAGTTCATGTGACTTTTGTAGAATTTTTAACAATATCAATAATAAAGGTAAACTTGTTATTCCACTATTTATTCCATTGTTCCATTATTTGATATGATTTATAATTTGTCGCGTCACCTAAAGAAAATGCTTATTTGTTTGCGAAGAACTTCTCATCAATATCATATCATAATAATATTAGTTGTGTTTTATCTAATATAGCTAACAAACTGGTTGCTCCATTGCCTTACCATCGTATTAGTCCAGTTGTACCCAAAGTAACTTCTATATCCAAAGTATTTTTTCTATCCAAAGTATTTTTCTGATTTCACTCTTTTACAGTGTGTGGTCCAGACAACTCACCTGGTATAGTATTGGTGAAGTGCTTTCGGAGCTGTCTTTTACACTTTAATAACTATTTAACAACTGATTATCAAAGACATTTACAATTCTTGTGTACAAGAATAAAAAAAAGTAAAAAAATTGAGTGCATTACTTTATCAAAAATTTAAAAAGTGATAAATGTATAAACTTACAGGAGCTAGCAGGTGTTGATGAGTCTAAAAATTTAAAATAAAATTAAATAAAACAACCAAAAACATATCTTATATTCGCAATTGCATTTAATCTAATAATAGTTTTAAAATAATATAAAATTTAAACTTAAAGGTGGAAGGTGGTGTTGATAGAACTATATACAATAAAAGAAAAAATGTTTTAATATAAAAATATCACTATTCACTTTAAACTGGAAAGAAAATCTTTTTAATGTTATTACTTTTAAGTATACTATCAAAAGCAGAAGTATAAGAAACTAAAGTAAGGCAGTTATGTATATATATATATATATATATATATATATATATATATATATATATATATATATATATATATATATATATATATATATATATATATATATATATATATATATATATATATATATATATATATATATATATATATATATATATATATAAATATATATATATATATATATATATATCATCGAATAAAAAAATGACAATCCGCTGTTTTATCTTTCTTTTTATTCCGTGTTTTTTAAAATTACAAATTAGCCTTTTGTGGCATGCTAAGTGAAAAGCTTTAACAATAATAATATGTATATATATATATATATATATATATATATATATATATATATATATATATATATATATATATATATATATATATATATATATATAACTTCGTAAGATGCAGTTATTTATATATATATATATATATATATATATATATATATATATATATATATATATATATATATATATATATATACTAAAACAAAATAATCAAAACTTTAGACATTTATATTACTTTTTTTGTCAGCAAATTAGACAACTGATGTAGTATATTTAGAAGTTGTTAAAGCTTTTCACTTAGCATGCCACAAAAGGCTTATTTGTAAACTGAACAAACATGGAATTAAAAGAAAAATAAAACAGCGGAATGTCACTTTTTTATTCGATGAGACAAAGCTTGGATCAGGTAAGTAACTTATTGTAGAGGGTTGCTGTTTTTAGTTGAGTTTTAAAAGATTAGTTTCTTGATTTTTTGCAACTATTTATATATCAAAAGTATAACTAATCCAAAAAAATATTATTGAAAACTGTATGCCAAACAATAAAATTTCAAACTTAAGTTTTCTAAAACCAATTAACTATTCTAAAACAATTTAAACAGTGATTTAAATTAAATAGAGATGTATAATTTTGTTTTTGGTAAATGAGTCGATAAAAACACTTAATATTGGTAAAAAAAAAAAAAAATACCAAACCTAATCTGGTTATAACCTACCAAATATTAGACGTACAAAAATGTATAAATATACGCTTAGCTTAAGTCCTGAACGTCCTAGACCTTTTTGGAACCAAAATATTTTTTTGTAACTTTTGTATTGAAGCACAGATCAAACACTTTCGTAAACTAAAATTAAAATCTCGTTTTATTTTTATCGGTCAAAGTTATTTGGTTTTATGTACCCTAAAACCTAGCGTAGATATTTTGTTTTAAAGTTTTTAACAAAATTTAACTAGTCCTCCAAATTATTGGGTGGACATGGAATAATCGGTCAACTTTAAATTTAGATTTTTTTAAAACCACAAATGTTTTTATTTCTTTTATTTTTTAAATTAAACGTTATTTCCTCATATTTAATTGCGTTATTAAACATTTGTTTACAAATCAGTGATTAGCAAAAAGTTTCGGAAACAAAATAAGGTACGTAAAAAAATTGTGAATTTTTTTTGCAAAAATCTATCTACTTCCTATCGCTTAGTTGCTAAACGTTATAATCTCCTAAAATTTACAGTCACAGATATTATAAATAAGTTCAAGACTACTTAAAGCTTCGAAAAAAAACTTGGAAGTGAAAAAGAGAAAACTTTCTTTAAATCTAAAAAGGTAAAGTCAATTCTCAGTTCAATAGCAAGAAATCCGAACCAGTCACAGCAAGATCTAACAAGAAAAATCAAGAATGCGCATTCTTATATCAAAACAGTACTTAAAAATGCTGGAATTAAAGGATTTCGTAAGAAAAATACACCTAAGAGTAGCTTAAATGCCAAAGTTAAAGGAATTAGATGCGCAAAAAAGTTAGTTAAAACAATGGCTGATAAAAGTATGTGCATAATTGAAGACGTAAAAACGTTTTGCAAAGGGGATATTTCAAAACATTCTGGTAAACAATTTTACTATGAAAATAAAAACAAACTAGTCAATGATCAATTTAAATATATTTTATGCGAAAAATTTACATACAAGTTTTTTGTGTGGCAAGCATTTTATAACTGTGGTATGCAATCCTCTTGAAGATCTTGACTGCCGATCTCTACATCAAAGATTGCCTTTAAATAATACTTTTTCCATTAATTAAAAAATACAAATACAGATGTCTCGTTCGGCCAATTCTTGCTGCTTCTAACTATTTAAAAAAAGTTTAACCCCAGCAAACATGTAAGCGTTGAATCAACGTTGAAAACCAGTCGCAGCGTAGAAAAAGCGTTACAGTCACAAAAACAATGCGCTTTCAACGTTGAATCAATGTCTGTTTTTGTATACTAAATCGCGGTAAATTGAAACGTTGAATAAGCATTGTAGAGTAATTTAGCCTCTCAAGGTAAAACGTTTATTCAACGTGGAATCAACTTACGCAAAAAGCCACTTTAAAAACGTTTCGAAGTATATTCTTTATCAACGTTAAAAACAAACCGCTTTTTAAACGTTACATTTTCAACGTTGAATAAGCGTATAAATGTAAACGTATCTTATCTTCTCGAAAAAATGCGTTTCTTAAACGTTGAAAATAAGTGAGCAAATAATCACTGTAAAAACGTCGCAAAGGTAATGGTTTATCAACGTTAGACATTAGCTGCTTTTTCAACGAATTTAAACTATTTGAAAAACAACACTTATTCAACGTTATTTCAACGTTGGTTGAAAATGTGGTAATTAAAAAACGTTGAAAAAGTGTTACTTTGCCAACGTTAATAAAACGTTGTTTTTACA